>CAHIKZ030001385.1:112500-175000 GCA_903632075.3 Acanthosepion pharaonis | reverse complement strand
TTTTGTTTTGTCAAAAATCTGTTTCTGGTAATATATTTCCTTCAAAATTGTACTGCTGGTAATAATTTTTTTCAAAAAAAGTATTGTTGGTAATAGTTAACTATTTCCCCTAGCTGGGACCCCTAACAGTTGCTACCACCCCGGGTCAGGATTGACCTGGGAACACCAGCAATTAAGAGGTTTTTCCATGCTCCTCAAAACCTCCTGATCAGAGGCCTTGCTGCTAGACGTAGTTTAACGTCTTACCCAGGACGAGGATGTAGTTTAACGTCTCACCCATGACGCGGGTGTAGTTTAACGTCTTACCAATGACGCAGGTGTAGTTTAACGTCTTACCCATGACGCGGGTGTAGTTTAACGTTTTACCCAGGACGAACGTCCTGAAGAGAAACGGCACATAGAAGAAGCCATTTTCAATAACTAGTTTTATTACTATAATAAATGGCATGTAAGTTCTATTGTAGAGAGAGTAAAAGTTGCTAAATAGTCGCCATATTCTAATTCCCAATTACGGTCAGTACATTGTGGCCATGTTCACTTTTTTATAATAAGTTGTAGATGCGTATTACATATGTATATCGGGGTTTGTACATTTGCATATTTGTTTAAAACATCATCAGCGTCAGTTTATCGTCAAAAACAAAGATTGTGTCTATGACAATGAGCCACAGGATTTTTTTTCTGTATTTGACCAAAGGCACCAAAAGCTCATCAAGTTTTGGGGTTTTATTAAGAAATCAGCGACAAAACTTACTTTTCAGCAAAGAAAATTCAGGTTCAGACGAAACGTCGTGAAATGAAACGCAAGAGGCAAGAGAAAGCAAGGCACTTAAGAAAGCAGCTAACAGGGTAGACTTAAAATCCTTTTATCCAAACATCAAAGGAAATGTCAAATGGTTTATCTCATATTCCTTTTTCAGAAAATGAACGACTAAGAAATTTGACATTGAAAAATGATGGGCGGAACACTTTTCTCGTGTTCTAAACAGATTTTCGAATGTTGATACGAATTCCTCAACATGTCCTGCATAATCTTAAATGAAATCCACTCCTCCTTGAAATCAATAAGGCTGTAATCATTTATTAAATGGCAAGGCTGCAGATAGCGATGGTCTACCATTGAAATATTTAATTGTGAAGGCCAAAAACTCGTTTGCAAAAATGTGAATTGGAATTAGGGTGCTGTGCTACAGGAATTCAAAGATGCATCTATCATGGATTTTATAAGCATAAAGGTAATATATATGTGATAATCATAGAGGAAACTTTCTTATATTATTTACAGGTTGATATTTACTAAGGTTATCCTAAATCGATTGAGATTCTTCTTTGGTTGTTCGACTGCTACCCGAGTCTCAATGAAGACTCAAATATGGACAAGGTATAGAGTTCTACTTAAGGCAGGTTAAGTTTCATGAGAATGGAAAATAAACTTTGCAACTTTTCTTAATCTAACAAAAGCATTCGATATTGTGTCTTAGGTTGTCTTGCAGATCGTTCTTCAAATGCTTAGTGTGCCTAAGAAAATGGTTGCTGTGATATTTTTTTCCATAATGTAATGAAAGCTTCTATGAAATCAGATGGGAAGTCTTTTGAAGCGTTTGGTGTGTCGAAGAGAGCGAGACAAAGCAAAGTTGTGTTCCATTCCGTCTACTTTTTGTACGTTTTTTGTTTTTTTCGGATATGTCGGAGTAGCCCTTTAAGTACCTAGACAGCGGGGGTTTGCTCTTGAGTTTTACACAATAGGTGGACTTTACAACCAGCAGAGATTTCAAACCAAAACAACCATTAACAAGCCAAATGGCCAGGGATCTTTTTGCTGAGGATTGGGTTCTTGTAGCTCACAACCAAGCTGACATTCAGGCCATCGTAAATTCTTTCTCAAATTTATGTAAAACTTTTGGACTTATTATCAGTATTACAAAAACTTAACCTCATTATCAACCTGTTCGCTTCCTGGGTAAAACGATAAACTACATCCAACAGCAAGCCTCTGATCAAGAGGTTTTTAGGAGCGTGGAACCACCTCTTAATTGCTGGTGTTTCCAGGTCCACTCTGACCCAGGGTGGTAGCACCTGTCAGGGTCCCAGCTATAGGCAAATAGTTACCCACTCCTAAAGTGATCAAAACACTATGAAAGTATAAAAATACGCTTTAATACCAGCAATATATTTTTGAAGAAAAAAATATTACCAGCAATACATTTTTGAAAAATTATTACCAGCAATACATTTTTTGAAAAAAATATTACCAGCAATACATTTTTTGAAAAATTATTACCAGCAATACATTTTTTGAAAAAAATATTACCAGCAATACATTTTTTGAAAAATTATTACCAGCAATACATTTTTGGAAAAAAATATTACCAGCAATGGATTTTTGTAAAAAATTATTACCAGCAATACATTTTTCTTTGAAATATTTGAATAGCAATTTTTTTTGATTTGGCAGATGTTTCCTTGCAAGATTTGTCAATACCAATGGGTTAAGATATGTTGACAAATCCTTATGGAAAAAAACTTTGTTGGATGAAATAGCTATTCAAATGAGGTAATTTTGAATTCCTCTTCTATGTAATTTTTAAAAGTATATAAAATATATATATATATATATATATATATATATATATATATATATATACAACAAAAAATTTTCTAAATTGTATGACAGCATGGGATAATTATCTATTCCACTAAACTTATACAGATAAAACGTATCGCCATATTGACATTGGTTGTAAGAATCACTGAAAAAGACTTTGAGTTATTTAGCTAGAAAGCGAACAGGTTAAAATCATTTTGTCTCAACCCCGCTATCATTCAGGCCTTTAATGATGATACTAACATTTATACTCTGGCTTCCATGTTCAAAGTTCAATCAAGAACCACCAAGATAACGGTGAATAATTTTTTTAAAATAAGGAACAGTAGAGAGGAAAACTGAATTAGGTGTTCAAGAGGGATCGACATTTCAACTTAGAGTTAAATACATTCTTATCGTTCAAAGTAGAGTTCAATAGTTATATAAAAACCTCGGAGAATTCCAGTAAGATATCTTTAATCATTTCTAAGATACAACGGTTCAAAGCTTAATCTAACAAATGGGCAATTTTACTGTTACACGATTTGTTCATTTTACTGTTATACGATGCCTGTGTGTGTGTGTAAAAATTCAGATATAACCCAAAATATATATCTGTAAATGACATTATATATATATATATATATATATATATATATATATATATATATATATAAATAAATTTTGTTGTGGGAGGGGTATATCCAGACATCTGCACTTAATGATCAGGTAAAAGCACAAACTAACAATTTGAGGTCGTATTATCTTGACCTCTCCCCTACGAGGGGAAAACATCCTAAAACGTGCTGCTTTGTTATGAAGGGAGGATACGAATCTAACAATTAACCCAGTAGGTGTTGTCATAGACGGCCATCTACCCTTCCCAACCTCTGAGCACAGTTCATACTGGAGACTTCCAATAGGACTCTACATCTGTCACCGCCGCGATCCCTTTATCAACATATTCTAAGTTTTACTTAACAACCTGTGAATTGTTTAAAATAGCCAATTGTCATGTGCCTTTGTAAACAATGTTTGTCTGACGTAGTTGAGCAACAGACCAACAAAACTCCTTGTAACACCAAAAATGAACTGAAGGCAAGGATTCACCAATTGTTTTGATTTCCTTCCCACTGTTAAATTTGTATATCAGTCCGGGGAAATTGTCTGCATTTATTAAAAGCTTTCAGTCTGAAGCGATAAATATATAGAAATATTTTACTAAATAAATTATAACCGAAATGGATCTTTAAGGTTTTCTCCTTGATTTATTTTTACATATTTATTTATTTATATATATATATATATATATATATATATATATATATATATATATATATGTATGTATATATATATATATATATATATATATATATATATGAAGAAAATATACTCTTAAGGCGTACTATATTTATGGGATAAAGTGATCAATATCAGAGATAGTACGTGTATATATACAAAAATGAACATTGAAGTCAACACTTAAAGAAAACAAGATAGAAATAGCTGAGAAAAATAACAGCACTTTATAAACGATTGCGTCTCGCATGAAACATCCTGTTGCCTCTAAGTGTTGACTTCAATGTTCACTTATATATATATATATATATATATATATATATACACATACAATTACACATACATATATATATATATATATATATATATATATATATATATATATATATATACACACACACACATTTATATATATATATATATCATTATAGTTGATTTATCTGGAAGGAGACTTCCTGATGTTATCAGACTGGATGATTAGATCCCAGTGTGCGGCACATTTGGAGAAAGTGCCTGAAAATTATACCACGAGTTGACCTAAGTCTTGTGAGTGAAACTCGGTAGGCGGAACTCTTGAGTGTCGTCGATAGCTGTGCTAACACAAAGCCACAAGTCATCGTGGCTGAGGGCTTGATCGTGCTGGCCTTGTTCAGAAATGTTGATCACGCTAGATAACACGCTCTTTCCCAGAAACTGTAACGAAGGTCTTCTCAGCATAGTTGCAGTATAAATATGGGCTCTGTGGGTGTTGAATAAACACAAATGGGACTGAGCAAGCGTCTGCAATAGGGATTGGCTAGCTATACATACATACACACACATACACACACACACACACTCACATATATATATATATATATATATATATATATATATATATATATATATATATAGTAAGGTCGTAAAGTTGTCATTATGATCTTTTGATTTAATAAATCGTTCTACTTTTGCTAATTGTTTGATTCTATTGACTAATTTTAGTTTAGTGGCTATGTTTTTAGCTTCTTTCTTTATATCACTTTCTGTTTCGTTATTAAGGGTTTTGTAAAATTTAGTGACTTCTATATGGACTCGTTTATTCTATTTGTTCGTTTCCATTTTATAGATTATCCTGGATTTAATTATTTTTTTATCTTTTTCAAGCCTTTTTTGTAAATTATTGTTTAATTTTCTTATTTCCAAATTATTGATTATTCTTGGTAAGTCATTTTCAAAAAAGAGTTCCTTTTATTGTGGTGGGCATTTCATTGATATAAATCCAAATTTGTTCATATTGGTGTTATCGGTGATGTTGTGGATGTCACCATTGTCTTTGTCGTTGACATAAAATACTTTCCATCTTATGCGTTACATGAAGTGCTCTTTTTTTTTAGACTTTGTAGACATGTAGGTTTTATGATGGTATATTTTTCAGTGAGTAGTTAAAACTATGTGGGTTCCATATTGATGAAAGATTGTTTTTGCTTTGTTTTATTTATCTTCGAAAATATAATAGCAGAATTGAATGCTGTGAAAAAGTGGTGGACCAGAAACAAAAATCTGCAAAAGTGCTCAACTGAGAATAATTATTCAGGGGCTAAGGCAATAGCGCTATCAAAGTTAGTATAAAGCCAAAGTTATTTTTAGTGCTCAGAAAATGTGCCCGTGACAGATGATGTGAATAAAAAGAAAAAGAATCGGAATAAAAATGGCTAAATTATTTGCTCAAATCACAAAAAAGAACCTGAACGGAAATTTGCAGCGGATGAACTCATGATTAAAGCAATTTCGTCCCCGTGAATTATTTTCTCTTTTAAGTGGCATTTTTATATAAAAATTGTGGTCAGTCACGTTACATTGAGCAACTAATGCGTTTAATGTGTTGTTGTTTTTTTTTAATGCCGCTTTTGTGCTGATATAATCTTTTATTTATACTTCTCCAGGTTTCTAGAAAAGAAAAAAAAAAAAAAATTGACTAGATTATATACCCAAAACATATAAAAAGAAATTTTTTAAAACGTTTTCTAAATTTCAAATTCCCAGCGTCTCTCGTTCATACGCATGTGCAGTCGCATCAATGTAAGCAAACCAAGTCCGATCAAGTCCTAAGCGACGAAACGCCTCACACGAAAACTTTTTTTCCACTTTTTCATACATATTTCTCCAAAACTGTTCTTGTTGAACAAAAATTAATATATCCTCATCTCTTATACAGTCACATAAAAAAGGATTGAAACGGCAGGTGCCGATTCCTTTGTTTTTGTTGTTCATTGAAGACATTTGGGTTTAAGATTAAAAGATGGATATGAGACAAGAGTTCAGAACGTCTGCTTTTATTTCCTGATATTTACATTTTAGATGTGTTAAACAACTTTAGACGACATACCACCTTTTGTATCAAATCAGCCTCCACCTTTTCTTAGGTGATCAAAAATAAAAGAACAGATCATCTTAAAGTAAATAAAATTTAATATTTGGTTGCATGAGACTTGCTAGCAATAACTACATCAAGCCTGCGACCCAGTGACGTCACCAAACTGTTGCATTCTTCCTTTGTTATGCTTTTCTAGACTTTTAACACAGTCTCTTTCAGTTCTTGTTTGTTTCTGGGGGTGGGGGTTCTTCCTTCAGTATCCTCTTCAAGAGGCTCTATTAATATAGGGTCTGATGATTAACTTGGCCAGTCTAAAAATGTCCATATTTTTTTCCTTTGATGAAGTCCTTGTCTTGGCAGTATGTTTTGGGTCATTGTCCTGCTCCATGCTAAACATTCACCCGATTAGTTTGGATGCATTTCTCTGTAAATTGGCAGACAAAATGTTTCTGTAGACTTCTAAATTCATTCTACTGCTAGCATCATGAGTTATACCATCAATAATTATGAATGAGCCTGCTCTGGAAGCAACCATGCAATCCCAAGCCAAAACATTGCCTCCATCATGCTTCACAGATGATCTTGTAAGCTTTGAATCATGAGCAGATCCTTTATTTCTCTACACTTTAGCCTTTCCATCACTTTGGTAGGGATTGAATCTTGGTACCATCAGTCCATAAAACTTTCTTCCAGAACTTTTGTCACTCACCTCTGTACTTTCTTGCAAATTCCAATCTGTCCTTCCCATTCTTACTGTTGATGAGTGGTTTGCATATTGTGGCATCGCCTCTATATTTCTGCACCCAAAGTGTTCTTTGAACGGGGGATTGTGAAATCTTTGTCCCTGAACCCTGGATGTTGTTAGTGATGTCACTGACTGTTGTTTTGAGTTTTTTCCACACAGTTCTAACAATGTTTTTGTCATCAACTGCTGTTTCTTTTTCTTTGGCCGACGTGTTCTATATCTGTGGCTCAGTAGGCCAGTAGTTTCTTTCTTTTTTATGACATTCCAAATGGTTGTGTTGGTTATGCCCAATGTTTATCCAATGGCTCTGATCGATTATATCTTCTTTGATCATCTTCGAAATGACTTGCTTTTCTCCCGTAGACAACGTCTTCATGTTGGTTTATCCGTTTTAACAAGAAATACAGTCTTTACAGGTGAAACTCAAGGTTATAACCAAGAGTATTTTATATAATAAAATAAAAGTAATATTCAGTAATAAAAGTAATATTCAGAGCTATTTAATGTTTAAACAATCAATCGAAAGGCAACATCTGAGCAACAAGAAATACCAAGCAGTCACGTATTCCAGTAGTTTTGTTCACTTGAAAAATGGGTCGATTCAAACAAAAGGTGGTATGACCTAAGTTGTTTAACACATATAAATGTAAATATCAGGAAATAAAAACTTAAATTTTGAACTCTTGTTTCATATTCATCTTTTGACCTTAAACACAAATATCTTTAGTGAACAACAAAAACAAAGGAATTGGCCCTGCCGTTTCAATACTTTATATATGTGTGTGTGTGTGTGTGTGTGTGTGTGTGTGTGTGTGTGTGTGTGTGTGTGTGTGTGTGTGTGTTACAACAATAAATTCGGTAATCCTGAAAGATACATCTCCAATATTCATGGAATGAGAACAATTTGTGATGGCGTTTGCAGGTCTGAAACATGCGTCACAGAAATATTTCACCTTTCTCGACTGACAGGATGTACAATGTGCGGAAGAGACCAACAAAAGACAAGAGGTTGCCGTTAAGCAAGGAAATAACGTGTCAATTCTCGTTGGCTCTGGGAAATTAGAAGCGAAAGAATTACTAAATCCAAGAAGAGAAGAAACAAAAGAACTGAAGAGATTTTGATGTGATCGGGAGGCAGACAATGACGCATTAGTAAAAACAATAACGACAACACGAATAAAGATGGTTGAAAACAGGAAGCAAATAGAAATCAACATGGATTGCTTTAGAGAAACGTTTCGCACGATAAAACGTTAGAAAGAATTTTTTGACCAGCTTTAACACGAGAAGCTTTCATATACACGTAACCCTTTCAGAAATCAACACCTCCCCTCCACACACGCACGGGCGCAAAACTATAGAATATACAGGCATCTCTCTCTCTCTCTATATATATATATATATATATATATATATATATATATATATATATATATATATATATATATATATATATATACAAATATAAAACAAATATATATATAACAGCATATATATATATACAGATAGATAGATAGATAGATAGATAGATAGATAGATAGATAGATAGATAGATAACAACTTAAAACAGTTTGTTTAGCTAACGCAAGTACTGACCAAAATTCATGTTAAAAAAATAAAAAATAAAAACAACAAATGAAAACTACAGACAAAAGTTCATTTTCTTCATCAAGACATTCATTTCTGTAGTTCACTGCTACTAACAAGCAGAAAAATTTTTCCCCTGATGATGGCCATGTTGGCCGAAACTAGTCGAGAAATGTAAATGAAATAATAAAAACGAAAGAATATTAAAACACAACCCAGTGTGTCTGAAGATTTGAATTTTTTAATATTTTTTATTGTTCAAAACATGCATATATATATATATATATATATATATATATATATAGGAGGGAAACAGATATTTTTAATTTATTTTATATCCAACTAATGAATAAGCATACTTTTCATTACAGAGCATTATAATAGAAATCACGGAAAAACCTTAAAGATACGAAATATAGCCGAAATGGATCATTAAGTTTTTTCTTGATTTATTACTATTACTATTATTATTATTACTATTGTTATATATATATATATATATATATATATATATGTATATGTGTGTGTGTGTGTGTGTGTGTGTGTGTGTGTGTGTGTGTATCTTCTTTCTGTCCCTGCTAAAGGCGGGATAGAGAAAAAGATGAATAAGATAGAAAGAAAGGAAAAGGAAGAAGAAGAAACATGATAAAATAAAGCGAAAGAAAAGAAGAAAAAAAAGAAAAACATAAAAAAAGAAAGGAAAGAAGGATGAAGACCAAAAAAAGATAAAAAGACAAGGAATAATAGAATGAAAAAGAGAAAGGGAAGAAGAAAAAGAATCCTGAAAGAAACAATGAGAACGGAAAGAAGGAAAAATGATGGGAAAGAGAAGAAGAAGAAAAGAAGGAAGGAAAAATGATGTGAAGGAGAAGAAGACAAGAAACAAGAAAGAATGATGGAAAGAGAATGAAATGAAAAAGAGACAAGAAAAAGATGATGAGAAATGACAGAATAATGAAAAAGTGATAATTAAAAGATGCAGAAAAAGGGCAGAAGAAAAATGAAATGACAAAAATATGAAGAGAAAGTGAAGAAGAAGAAGAAAAAAGAAACAAAAACAGATGAAGAGAAAGGGAAGAAGAAGAAAAAAGAAACAAAAACAGATGAAGAGAAAGGGAAGAAGAAGAAAAAAGAAACAAGAAAACGTTGAATAGAAGATTTTAAGAAAAAAAAACAAAAATGATGAAGGGAAAAGGAAGAAAAAAGAAACAAGAAAACGATGAAGAGAAAGAGAAGGAAGAAAGAAGCAAAAAAGATGGAGAGAAAGGGAAAAAAAGAAAAAGAAAGGGAAAAGAAAAAAAAATTTTTTGAGAAAGGGAAGAAGAAAAAAGAAACAAAAAAAGATGAAGAAGAAAAACGAAACAAGAAAACGTTGAATAGAAGAATTTAAGAAAAAAGAAACAAAAATGATGACGGGAAAAAGAAGAAAAAAGAAACAAGAAAACGATGAAGAGAAAGAGAAGAAGAAAAAGAAACAAAAACAGATGAAAAGAAAGGGAAGAAGAAAAAAGAAACGAGAAAAAGATGAAGAGAAATGGAAGAATAAAGAAACAAAAAAGATTATTAGAAAGGGCTGAGGATTTAAAAATAAGAAAAATATAAAGACGCTTAGAAAGGGAAGAAGAAAAGAGAAACAAGAAAGTGATAACGAGAAAGAGAAGAAAAAAAAGAAACATGAAAAAGATGAAGAGAAAGGGAAGAATAAAGAAAACGAAACAAGAAAAAGAAAACACTTACCCATAATTAATTTGAACAATTAATAACCAAAAATAATAACAGGAAAGTGAAAGAAAAAAGTTCGAAAATCTTATGAATGATGAAGAAAAAGAAACAGAATAAACGCCATCACAGAAAATTCACAGGAAGCAGAAAGCAGATGGCTGCCAAAAACAGAAACAGTGAATGTAGAAGAAAAATAACTCATTATACCTACCCACCTCGTAAAAAAAAAACAAAAAAAAAAATTTTTTGCCTCCTTCAAACAACAGCTGGTACCTCGTATTCAAAAATAGAAAATGAAAATTATATAACTCAAGACTGAAAAAATCAAGTATATTTTTCCAGACATTAACAGTCACTCGGACCCATATTTAAATAGAGGTAAGTAATGTCATCGACAAACGAAAGTTTGAAAAATTCTATATTATCATCCAGTCGAAACGTCAATTGCAAAAAGACAGAATGCATGTTTTTTTTTTTAGAAAAAGGAACAGCTCAATATACTAATTTGAAATTGAAGATGTTAATGGTAATAATAAATGTTTCCCTACACGGAAACATTTACTATTCGTTATCCGAGCAACTATTGATGTTTTTGATTGCAGTTTATAAAATCTTTCTATTAAAACAACTTTTCAGGAAAATAGGTTTTCCAAGTCCAGTAGCAGTTATCACTCTTTCCAATATTGACGGAGGTTTCCTTCCTAATCTTTAATTTGAAGTTGTGTTGAATGTCAACATCTTGATTATGTCATTTTTTCCTCTTCGAGTTACAAAATAGGGTTTAGGAGAGCAAAAAGACATTTATTAAGAGCTAAAAAGGACAAGAAATTGTGGAGAGCCATGATCACCAACGTCCTGAATGGACATGACACACAGAAGAACGAGCTTTTATAAATGGACAGCAAAACAAAGTTTAGAAGAGACAACATTTATTAAGAGCTACAAACCAAAGGAAATGTGGAGAGCCATGATCGTCAACGTCCTGAAGGGACACGGTGCACAGAAGATTCAAGTATTTTTTTTTTATTTTAATTATTAAGATTCTATATAATGTCATGATGTATTGAAAAGCTAGTTTACCCATACAGGCAAAAACTGACGGATAATTTAATTTGGTTTTCGCATTCTATAAGTAGAAAGCAAATGAAAAAAGATAATAAATGTTTTATTTTTCGCAGGAGGTGGACCAAATTCTTGTTTAAGTCTGACCTTTGAAGAATTCAAGAGAAGATTCTCGAGTTGTATGGACAAATAGCAACATTCCTGAATAGAATAGAATTATTTATACTATAGCCATTATCAAAGATGACAATTACATTAAGCAATACACGGACAAAACAATAATGATAGTCTGTTTATACTTACATGGAAGATTTTCAAGCAACGACAAACTCGTGCATACGAGACGCTGGAAGCGAAAATCGCACCGCAGCTCATTGTATTGGTTAATATATTGTAATGTAATTGTCCTCTTTGATAATGGCTTATGTACGCCGATAGATAGGATTAATATATATATACACTATAGGCCAAAAATGGAGCCATCCTCGACTTCGAATGTTCCGTACCTTTTTCTATACTAATTTATTACTTCACTAAGTACAAATATACAATAATAATAATACTTCTACTAATAATAATAATAATACTAATAATAATACTAATACTAATACTACTGCTACTACTACTAATAATAATAATAGTACTAATACTAATAATAATAATAGCAACGACGAAATTAACCGATTACCTCTTAAAGATTTGAGCAACTTTTGCTTAATCTATCTTCATGTGTAAAATGCTATACGAGGACTGTCTGAAAGGTAACGGGACTAGTCTCACAAAGAATTTAGTTCAATTCCAATCAACTAACTACACGGTTCCTCCTTCAAAGTAATCTCATAGAGTCTAATGCTCTTTTCCATTCCATACACAGCTATATGGATTCTTCTTGGATGCCGATACCCTCACGGAGCCAGATCAGATGAATAATGAGCTTGTTCCAGTACGGCAATGTTCTTATCAGAAAGGAAGTACCGGATGCTCATGGCGTTGTGTGCAGATAGATTGTCGGGGTGAAGCAGCCATGATTTGTTCTACCACAATGAATCTTCAACTGCAGGATATCTACCAACCACCCCCACGCGGTCAGATGTGACACAAGGCCGAAATTAATGTCGGGTATCCGAGCCCGTGGGCTCGTTCAAAAATTCCCCGTAGACCCCATAGAAAACGGGGTCGGGTAAGCTGTTTCCCGAGACAAGACTCTGCCCTTCGACATAGCCTCGTCTCCCGGGGGCAGAGAGTTTAACCAGCACAGCTGGAGACGAATCTGTAAACCAACATAAATTATTTACTACTGTATAAATGTGAATGGGGAGATACTCAACAGCTGTTAACTTTTTACATAAAAATAGCGTATACAGGAGAACGTTCGGTTCACGAATTTAAGTCGTTCCTGAAGGCCGTTCGTAATCCAAAATGTTTGTAAACCGAAACTATTTTCCCAATAGGGATCAATGTAGAGAGAAAAAAAAAGTCACAGTACACTAAAATTGGAAAAGAAAAGCTACGTCACAACATACGAATGTATACAACACAGCGGTCTACTATATATATATATATATATATATATATATATATATATATAATTATTTATTTAAAAAATCATAACATAAAATTTGTTATAAAATCACTACAAAAATAGCCATTCTGTTTCAAACACCTCCGGTGACTTATCAAGTGCTACTCTGTATTGAGCACTCTTTTAAGTATAATAATTGTTGGTTACAGAATTCATTCCGTATACACCAATTATATATTTATATATATATATATATATATATATATATATATATATATATATATATATATATATAATATGAAGAAAAGAAAAAATCTATACTAGCCGACACGTTCCCGTCTATGAGTGGTTTTATAAAGGCAGTTTAGGTTTTATTATAGTCTGTTTTTTATAAATATTTAGTTATTAGGCACCTGCGCAGAGTTAGTTATATGAAAATATATTTATTAGCGTAAATGCAATAAATTCTAAGTTTTGTTACTTAGCTGAGTGATGTTACTTTCATATATATATATATATATATATATATATATAGTGTAAACGCATTTCTAATGATTTTATTATTGGGAAACAATACAAACGTTTTACTATTGAAACGCATTTTAAATGATTTTATAGAAATACATTGTAAGTCATGAGAAAAGGGTATTCCGTTGGCAAAGAATTCATATAAAAGTTAATGTCAGAATATATATATATATATATATATATATATATATATATATATATATATATATATATATATATATATATTTTTTGTTGCGTTTTTTTATATGGGCTTCTAAGTAAGGTCTGTGCTCGAATTTTGCCGCTGTTTGCTTTTTCTATTTTGGCCGGGACAATGGCAGCTGAGTTGAAGGATAAGGACAAAAAGCGTATCATGAGAACATTTACTAGGGGCAGAGTGGAAATCTAGAAAGTATAAAAATTAATAAAAGACGATTTGAATATACAACTGAGTCATGAAACAGAAATAGCGACCAACGCCTATTTTATTGGAACAAAATATCAGAGACACACAAACGTATGAAATGTAAGCGAGTTCATTTCAGATTCAAACACGCACAATTATATAAACGTGAAAATAAGGATATAAGATAATATAGCATAGTCTACACGCGCACATATCTATC
Source organism: Acanthosepion pharaonis (assembly GCA_903632075.3). Classification (NCBI taxonomy): domain Eukaryota; kingdom Metazoa; phylum Mollusca; class Cephalopoda; order Sepiida; family Sepiidae; genus Acanthosepion; species Acanthosepion pharaonis. The sequence goes on along the minus strand of CAHIKZ030001385.1, from coordinate 160,993 downwards.
TATCTATCTATCTATAATATTAGTGGTCAATATATATATATATATATATATATATATATATATATATATATATATATATATATATATATATGAAAATTTCTCAGAGTTAACCTGTAGAAAAAGACAATATTTATAAATATAAATGACAAGAGGAAAACTGTAGTAGTTTCCGACGCGTTTCTTCCGACGTGGACTTTTTCAAGACGAAACGAAACGAATTGATTAAACAAAGTAACTAATAATAACAAAACAAAATGTCCTTAATAACTGGAAGAATTTAGAGTACGCTATTTTCATACTGTTAACTGAAATTACGTCAATTACTGTCACGTGTGGGATATTGTTTTTGCTATGTTGACGGATTCAACCATTTTTTTTTTATTTCTTGATACTGTTCTTTACGTGTGTTTGGGAGAGAAGTAATTCTGTTAAGAAAGGTGAAATAGGGGAAAAGCATGGGCGTAGATTAATATTTGGGTAATATTCAATGGCGGCACTCTCGAGGATTTTCTTTCTGAGTGAGTTACTTTCTATTTTAGGAGTGTAGCATTTTTAAAATCAAAATTGTGGTTGAATTTATTTCTATGTATGACTAGTGCATTCGTTTCGTTTCGTTTTGTTTTGTTTTGTTATCATTAGTAATTGTGTTTAATAAATTCATTTAGTTTCGCCCTGGAAAGGCCACGTTGGACGAAACGCGTCGGCAACTATTAGTTTTCCTATTGTTTTTTACAAACAAACACACACACACACACACACACACATATATATATATATATATATATATATATATATATATATATATATATATATATTTCCAAGAGGATAGAATCCAGGTAGAGCTCAATGTCCAGGATAGAGCAAGAATATAATATAAAAGGCTCAAACACGATGCAATTCGTCAAACCTGATGAATTGGATCGTAATTACGATACCAACGTAATAAATTTTAACCATGGAATATTAGTGTTTGAGTCTTTTATATAATATATACTAAAATCTGTCTATATCTCTGAGATGAGGCATTATGATTACTTGCATTATTTGCATTATTCGGATTGTTATCCTCATCTTTATTCTCATATTCACCACGTTTCGGCCTCTATATCCCTGAGATGAGGTATTATGATTACTTGCATCATATTCACAACGGTGGACGGAATAAAGGTTTTAGTTAGAAATTTCAATCACCTGAAGAAGACCGGATCGTACAATGACCGAAACGTCGTGAATATGGCAATGAAGATGAGGATAACAGTCCGAATAATGTAAATAATGTAAAGGTTAAAAATGTGGATGATCCATCTCGATTTAATAATTAGTAAGTTTCATGCCTGCTTGGTTTGATTATTTCCTAATAAGCTAAGATTTATAAAACTTTTTTAATCCAGTGTTTCTCAGTCGATTCGCCCGGGTACACTAATGCACCCTGAAATATAGGTGCGCTCCAAGTTAAGAGAAATGTAATTTATGAAAAAATTTTATTTAAGAAATCTTCATTTTTAAAGAGCTAGAGACACTGGCTTCCATGTCTAATTCAAGTCTTTCTTACTTAATATTTCAAATCTGATGCTAAATTTCTTAACCTTTAAAGAATGGATAATTATTTCCTTTTTGTCTTCTTCAGGGGATTCAAATCTGTTATTATCGGCCTCTCTAAAATCATAGCAGAATCTTCATAAATCCATTTAAATGAAATCTGTACCGCTGATCTCTATCTTATATATTTCAGATTTTCAAATTTCATGACTAATTTTTCCAGATTAAAATTTTACGTGCAATCCAGAGTTTTAGTTATTCTACCAGTGCACTCGGGAGCAAAACAAAACAAAAACAAATGTAGAGAAGTACTGTTTCAACCTATTAATGCATAGAGTCCAATATTTTAGACATAGGTTCCCTAACATTAAAATCCTGTAGATCTATGATTAGCCAGCAAGACAAGATCAGTTTTGATACATGACTGACGAGGCAGATTTTTTCCTGCAGTAGGTTACTATTTCTTTTTGCGATAGCACCAGCTGCCATCCAAGGCTATAGAAGCCAGTCTGTGGAGCATCCAGTGAGGATCGAACTCAGTCGTAAGCGAGACAAGCTTGCTAATCAATACACCTCGGCAGGGTGCCCAAAGATACACCACTACAAGGTTCGATGGGTAAATTGTCGCCATTTTATATTTTTAATTTCGCACGTGCACGTTCTTTTTTATTTTATTTTGTCGACTGCACAGTATAACACAGTATGATGCAATTCATGCTGCTAGAAATTTGGAAATTGCATGCTGTACTTCTTGGTATTGGAGCCGGAAGTTCCAATATGAACATTTCAGAGTGTTTGGGGTGCCAATCTGAAGACAGTGCAGAGGATCCGTAAATGATTCTAAAGGTAATTCTGAAGATACGGCATCTCGGACCACTAACTCTAATCGTTCTGATGAGAAAAAAACTCCCGAATTTGTTGTTTAGGGCCTTAGACTCAACACACAGACCTACACTGATTGCCTTGAAGAATAGTGCTGTTCTGGTTCAAGAGGGTGACTTCTGGCAACAGGACTCTGCACCATGCCACACAAGCAGGGGAATCCAGTCAAGGCTGTCAGACAATTTCTGCGACCACATTACCCTTTATATCTGGTCACCTAACACCCCAGGCTGCAACCCACTTGATTATCATGTGTGGGGTGCAGTTGAGAAACAAACAAAACTTCTTGTAACACTAAAGATGAACTGAAGGCAAGTATTATGACAGCATTCACCAACTTAAAAAGGAGACCGTCCAGAAGAAATGCAGGAGATTCCGAAATCGTTTGGAGGCAGTGGTTGAAGCCAATAGCGATTTTATTGAATAAATTTACTCTTTAGTATTTCAAGATATTTTTGTGTAATTTTGGTAATAGAGAAGGATGCGGATCAGGATCAAGGCATCAGAATGTATCGATTGACATTTGAATATTTGAAGATTATAGCTAAGCAATTAGGAGGAAGGGAGTTCCGCTGTCTGGGGGTGCTAGATAAGACGCTGTTGAAGTAGAAGAGGCGGTTACATTTAACTGTTTCGACGGTGAAAATGTGGGACCGAGATGCCAACCTTAACCACGCTTAAATTCATCCAGTTTTTGTACCAGTGAAAGTAGCTCGTCAGAGCAGTTGCCACTAGTAGGAAAGACAGAGGGAAGCCGCAGAACGTCTGTGAGAGAGTGACTGTAGACGAGATGCCAGATTAAGACCTATTACATTGTATATCCATCTCTGGATTTTGTCTAGGACGTCGAGATGATCAGTGAGGACAGCAGACCCTATATGGCAGTAGTATTCAATGCAAGGACAAATGGTTGATTTGTAGATTGGAAGAATGGACCCAGGCGATTGCAGCCTTTATATATACACACATAACAATGATATCACGTGACATAACACGGGTTCGCGTTTTACAAGTGAATACTATTCTATTTTTTTTTTCTTAAGTTAAGGCGGTAAATGTACACATAGTTTGCCCAAATTCCGATACTTAACATATAGAGCGAAAATATCTTCTTTGCATTGATAATTACTCTTCTGCACACACTGCAATTAACTGAATCACTTGTGAACACCGGTTGTTAGGAACTTTTGTTAATGTCTGTTTTTTGTCTGCATAATTTTTATCGTGCGCAGGGCAATAAATCTTTTTGCTTGTAGTCTAAGTATAGGAGTGCTCATGAATATTCATCAGGTTAACGGAAAAGCCAGGCAAATTTATGGAAGACATGAAGTGATACAATGTCTCATAAACAAAAGTGATCAATCCGTAATATCATTTTTCGGAAACCAGGTGGCAAATTTTACACCGAAGCTAAGAGCTTTCATTTGAGAAGCCGATTATGTGAATTTGGATGAATTTGTACAGTGTAACCCGGGTGTAAGAGACTCGGATATAAGAGAAACCCGGATATAAGAGAGATTTTATATGGTCCCAAATTAGAGCCAGTGATAATGTATATAAAATAGACCAAACCCGGATATAAGAGAAACCCGGATATAAGAGAGATTTTATATGGTCCCAAATTAGAGCCTGTGTTAATGTATATAAAATAGACCAAACCCGGATATAAGAGAAACCCGGATATAAGAGATTTTCTCTGGTCCCAAATTAGAGCCTGTGTTAATGTATATAAAATAGACCAAACCCGAATATAAGAGAAACCCGGATATAAGAGACTTCTTCTCCAGTCCCGACAACTCTCTTATATCCGGGTTACACTGTAATCAAGTCCTTTCTGCTGACTTACAGTAACTTACAAAATAAATTAACTACGTTGATTTCTAAAAGCAAATGGTCTAACATTTTTGCTTTTAGAAATCAACGGAGTTACATTATTTACATTATTCGGACTATTGTCCTCATCTTTTCACACATATTTATTACAACAAAATGATGTTTCATTGTACGCTCCGGTCTTCTTCAGGTGGTTGGAATGTCGAACTGAACCCTTTATTTCGCTCACTGGACTAGACTGTTCTAGTTCCACGTGCCATGTTTGATGGGTGTGTCAATTATCAGTTATCTCCTGTTAATTTCCCTCTGAAAGTTCTCCACTGCCTTAACCGGATATTGAATTTTGTCACTTTTTTGGGTCCTGTCACGGGATCTAACCAACGCCTTTTATCCACTGTGCCATGTGTCCTTGAGGACCACCTGAAGAAAAATAACTTACAACGGTGAAAGGTTAAAATAATAATGGCAACAAAGATTAGGACAATAGTCCGAATAATGTAGATAATATAGATAATAATTTAACTCTCAAAAAATATAGACAGGTATATTTCTTGTTATAATTAAAAAAACTTAATTTTGTAAGTTAATGATTTGTTTATTCTTGTTGTAACGGATCGAATTCCGTACATGAGCATTCCTATACCTTTGATTTTGAAAGACCAATAAATATTTTTGCTATTCATAAAATACGTGTTAACAAAATAAAATCTTTGCATTTTCTTCGATAAAGTCTCCCATCGGAGACAATGCGAAACTAAGATAAGTTTTTATTTTGTCTTTAATCAAATATTTTTTATTGTTGGTCAAAATTATTTTTTACATTCTTATGAGCCTCCTGAGTCAAATTTCTTCAACACTATTTAAGAAGAATCGTTTATTCAGAATTGGCTGAACAGTATCCACCTATCCACCAGCACGATTGATGCACAAAAACCAGCGATCAACATAACAGTTTAGTGCTTTGTCACATTTCTCAAAACACGGGGAATGTTTATATTGTTTTTACCATAATACCTATTCTATTGTAATGGACTCTCCCACAGATAATAAGTAGTAGTAGCGATCGCCAGTTGGGCTCAGTGGTGTTGAGCGAGTCAGTCGATATCGGACATTGAAGTACCAACCATCACAACTAGATTGCTGCGTCATTAACTCTTATTTCAAGTTCCTAACGTTTTGTACGTCGAACCTAATTTAGGACGACTTATTGAAATACAAGCCTCCACTGTGAAAACTACTCTACAACAGATATTTTCAAAATTCTGTCCTTGAGTTCTTCGATGTCTTTTTTGCTATACGTGATCCTTTATCATACAAATAACCAGAAGTTTCTTTTCAATCAGATCAGGGAACATTCAAGTTTTTCTGCCAACGGTCCGCCAATCAACCTATCCAACGATTTGGGAAACTTTGATCGACACGTACGGACAAAATGAGTTGGTGCAACATCCTGTTGGAAATAGACTGATCGTCTGATTTGAAGGGGTATGTTTTCAATGACAAACTCTTGCAGTATTTGTAAGTAAGCATTTGCAGTCACCGTAAAATGCAAAATAAATATGTATTTTAATTACACCCTTATAATTCTGGTTATTGGGTATGATAAAAAGATCGAGTTTATCGCAAAAAAAGTTAGAGACATCGAAAAAATCAAGGACAGAATAAAAGGTGTAATATCAAACATTCCCCGTGAAATGTGTGTCAAAACACTAAATTGTACTGTTGATCGCTGTTTTTTGTGCATCAACTGTTTTTGCTAATTGACTGTTCAGTAAACTTTGAATAAATTATTCCTTTCATACTAATTTTAATATAATTTAGACTCATCTTCTCATACTAGTATTAATATAATTGTGACTCACCCCATATATTCATAAATTTTTAAGCTGGATTAATTTTCCCTGTATTTACACAGAAAGCATATTTTACACGAAAATTATTGTTTAAAATAAATTTCATATTGTTCTAGAAAACTATATCTGGTAAACGTTATGGTTTTCTGAAAAATCTATTTTAATGTTAGATATTTACTGTAGGTCGTATTGGGTTATATGGTACCGGTAACACTCGCAGAGGAACCGGATAAAATCTTAATCGTATTAATTTTCTTATGCAAGATGACTTAATATTGGAACAGTCAATAGAATCAATTTTAACTAAACCTAAATATATTCTACCATAACCATTACATATGTCCATCGTATTGCATAGGTAATATAATGTAAAAAAATTAACCAAAAGTTCTAGTACTGAACTAATATGGGGAAAAGAAAACTCTGGAATGGCTATAGATTTACCATACTTTTAGTTTTCAGGTTGATGTCCTAAAATAAGGCACTAAATCAGCAGAATATACTCAAAAAGATGGACGTTTGTGAAGCCTTACAGTAAATCGACTGAATTAGCATTAATAATTTCGTTAGGAGAGCTTGTTTTTTTTTACAATTCATCGCAAGTAAGGCAATACAGTTGCTAAGGAACTGACTGACTGTATAGGAAAAAATTATCGAAAGAGGAACGGGTATTAAGAAGGCAGTAGATAACGATTGACATTGTATTTACATTTTTGAGAATCAAAGTTGACTGGAAAGCAAAACACCGGAAGAGAGTTCCACAAGCGAGAAGGGCGCGTAAAGAAATTGTTAGAATAGCTCTTACATGTAGCCATTTTAACTCTAAAATAAGAGCCGTCAATCTAATACTACGCTTAAATTAATAAAGTATAAAAGGCCCAGGGAAGCTACATTACGGCTGTGGGGAATGTGACTGAAGCTGAGATGCCAGGTCAGGACCGATAACATATTTCTTCGGATTTTATCAAGAATCTCTAAATATATATCAGGAGCACCATATCTGATATGGCAGCCATATTCAAAGCAACGAGTTATAAATATATAAGTGGTGAGAAAATTGTCTTGCACGACACAGTGAACTAGCTCTTTACTAACAGCAGACCAAACAATTGATTCGATATAATCTTTCCACTTCATGTCAGCGGACAACGTTTGCTCGACAAGGCGCAATGTATCACTCCCCTTGGAGGTTAGCATCAGCCATGCTAATGGAAGATAAAAAGACTATGAAAAGAGAGCAGTTTCGTTTTTGAGGCGTCAAAATTAACAAGCCATTTCTTGCTCCAGTAAACAACGGAAAGTCGATAGATAAATACACACAAACACAAATATATATATATATATCATAATTAAGTAATTCATCGAGTCTCGAAGAAACCTCAACAGAATGTAAAAAGCACTAGACGGCCGTTTCGTCCTATATTTGGTAATCATCAGCAGTGCGCATCCACTACCGAGTTACAATAGGAGGCAAACGCCATACCAACTGTACCAACGGGACTCGGTGACGAAGAGGTTACGAATTAGACTCGATATAGAGCCGCTCTATCACATATTCCGTGGTGGAACTTCTCCGAGTTTCTCTTTTACCCATAGGACGGTGCCTCTACGAGCTACTAGCCCCAAGCCGCTCAGTCCAGAGCATTAGAAGCCGGTTTAAGCAAGGATATACAGATAGAAATAACTAGAAGGATTTGAAATAATCATAATTAATTCATCGAGTCAGAAGAAACCTTCCAAATCGAACCTCAACAATTACTTTTTTAAATGTTTGGGACTCGTCAAAATTGTGCGCATCCACTAATTGAATTGAAAATACCCAGTTTTTGTCATGATAGGCGGCAAACGCCATTTTTAACGAATAACATAATACATGTATATTAAATATATATATATATATTATATATATTTATATATATATATATATATATATATATATTTTAATAGAGAGAGAAGAGAGATTTAACATGGATTCAAATTTTAACGGCTTAGAATTGAAGATTCGAGAGCCCCATTCCAAATATTCTTCCAGTGCAAATATTCTTGGGAAAGTTATGAGCCTATTTTTTTATCTCCTTCCAAATCTCCATTATCCAGCTATGGCTAAATAGCATGACAGTCTGGGTTTTGCAGCCAAGGGTGGCAACCGACCTATGAAAAGGGACAACTCTGAATTCAAAACCTCCAAATATGGGTTAAATAGCAGTGTAGACTGAACTCTATAGCCTTGGCTGGTAACTAATATAGCCAAAAGACAACTTTGAATTCCAAATCCTGGCAACGCACATGTTACTCAGTTAACGTGCTGTTCCCAATAGCTATGATTCCGACTCTGGTCCTCCTGCCTTCATTTATATATTTAAGCATGTTTGGTTAGAGATCAACAAATGTTTTTGGCGCATTTTTTTTTTCAATCAATTACTCTTAAAAATAGTAATTGAACTTTACTTAATAGTAAAAGTTTGCTGCGGCTGAAAGGTCTAAAATCACGCCGAGCTTAACGGTAGTTACACTTACAAAGGGATCACAGGTTCGTAACCTGCCGGGAGGCATCATTTCTTTAAGATTCTGCACAGGCTAGTAGTCCACATTTACCAGGTAACTGCGAGATTAAATCACACCTCTCCAATCTGCACAAAAACTATCGATAAACATAAAAATCTAATACAATATAAACTGTTTAAAAACGACCACGAATATTTTGCCTTGGCCGTAAAATAAGAGATAAACAACAAATAACCTATAAAAATTCATTCACTTCAGGAACAAATATAAATCACAATGAAGAAAACAAACAAACGACAAAACTACAAAGTAACGTATGAAGAGGCAATACTTTAAAAACAAACAAAACAAAACAAAAAAAAGAAAAAAAAAAAAATAATACAACACCCACTACGATTTGACTTTATTTAATACAGGCAACCTATTAACAAACACATTGAATAACTCTTGACGCACCCTGAGGAATCGACAAAAATACTTTGGAAATGACTTATGAAATCCGAAAGCATTCAGAAGACATAGAACAACTTATGTAGAAAATGGTCCGAACTATATATATATATATATATATATATATATATATATATATATTGAAAAATAAAAAAAATATTAAAAAATTAAAATCTTTAGACACACTGGGTTGTAGATTAATATTCTTTCGTTTTTTTTTTATTATTATTTCATTTAGATTCCTCGACTAGTTTCGGCCAAAATGGCCATCATCGGGAGGAGAAATATTTCTGCTTGCTGGTAGTAGTAAACTACAGAAATTAATCTTTTGCTCGAGAAAAATATATATATATATATATATATATATATATATATATATATATATAACCAAGTATAGGATTGAATAAATTTCAATAACCAACAATTACTATTCTTGAAAGAGTGCTCAATACAGAGTAGAGCAAATATAATTATTTATTCGAAAATTATAACAGAAATATGTTATTAAAATCACTACAAAAATACCCATTTTGTTTCAACACTTTGGTGTCTTATCAAGTGATGGTATTGAATGCAGAATAAAAGGTTTTAAAAGGTTCAAATCAATCAAACACCTCTTGCTAGGGATTATATATATATATATATATATATATATATATATATATATATATATATATATATATATATATATATGAGCATTTTACTGAATAAGACAGACAAGGTGCTTTGATTTAGTTTTTTTTATACAATTTCTCATGTGATCTAATAATTATTCATGGATACCTACCGGACCATATTCGTAAATTTATATATATATATATATATATATATATATATATATATATATATATATATATATATATATATAAAGTTTAGGATTGGTGTTTACGGAATAAACTGCAATAACCAAAAAAATACTATTCATAAAAGAGTGGTCAATACAGAGTAGAGAAAATATTATTTATTCGAAAATTATAATATAAATATGTTATATATTAAGAAGTAATGGCTTCATATTTGTCTTCTTATTTTTTTATTCCTCAGCCCTACCTAATAACCTTTTTTGTTTCTTTATTCTTCCCATTTCTTTTTCTTTTTCTTGTTTCTTTTTCTTCTTCCCTTTCTTGTTTCTTTTTTCTTCTTCCTTTTCTTTTCATGTTTTTGTTTCTTTTTTCCTCTTCCCTGTCTCGTCATCTTTTTCTTGTTTCTTTTTTCTTCTTCCCTTTCTCTTCATCTGTTACTTGTTTCTTTTTTCTTCTTCCCTTTCTCTGTTTTTGTTTCTTTTTTCTTCTCCTCTTTCATCTTTTTCTTGTTCTTTTTTCATGTCAAAACACTCTACGTATGTTACTGGCATCATATAATCTAGACTACCTGCTGCCTGTTCAGGTCATCAGCAATTAAACCGGCTCCTCCACCAGAGCTTTTCTAAGAATGTGGCTCAGCATCCGTCGTGTTTAAAAATAAGACCTGTTAAATGACGGAGCTTTCTTGTAGTGTTAGAAACCATCTGCCACAATGAACCCGCACCTGGTGCAGTGATAGCAATCTTCCTGGACTGATGTCAACGGCCGAGGTGAAGAGACCTCACTGTGATCCTTCCAAATTGCAAGACATCGACTGCTGTTTGACCTAGAGAAGGATAGGTCCCGCCAGGTACACATAAATCAAAACCTCACCGGCTTTCGACCCCGATATGAAGAAACAGGTCTCTTCGACCACACCCAGCCATGGGATTGAGAATGATAATTAATATTAGTAGTAATAGTAGTAGAAGTACTAGCAGTAGTAGTAGTAGGAGGAGGAGGAGGAGGAGGAGGATATCAGCGGGAATTAAAAGATAATAACTATGCTAGTAAACAATTTCCTAAGCGTACTAATATCTGGATTACTAAATGTACTTACCACAGTTCAATTGATATTTTAAACTAATATTACGACTACTAATACTACGATTACTCAGTAGTCAAAAATATCGTAGTGGGATTTATCAGCACCTCCCTGGAACGGAATGTGGTAAAGTCAATTTAAATTGGTAGATCCACTTGTACAAAAGACCACAGAGAAACCTCATCGGCACTTCTAAAATAGAAGAATTAACTCTAACCCCCTCTTGAAGGAGAGATATTTGTCTCTGAGTGCGAACCCCTATAGTTAGCGGCACATTATATTATATTACCTGCTATATGAATAGTGAAGTGACTAGAAAAGTACAATTAATAAGAATTTTAATTGTCAACGGCTTTGAACAATATGTTATAAAATGTTTCTACTGGTAAAGCAAGCTCCTGTGGGATGGGATGTTCGTCGTTCTTTTTCCTTTTTTTTTTTTTTTTCTTTTTTTTTTTTAAATTCATGCAATTCAATTTGAAGCCCAGGGAATATATCGACTAAAACCGTTTTGGTAAAACAAGTAATAAAGAAAAAGTCAAAATACATGACAATTAATTTATGGAATACTAATAATAAATGCGTTGGTGCATAATTAAAGGCACGACAAACAGCGCGTTTATTAAACTGCAATATGCCAGTGGAATATGAAATTCGATAGTTTGTGGATCATTTTGAATGCATTAGTTATTCAACGCTGCATCGAGTGGGGTGATGACAAAACAGCACCTCTTCAATTGTCGTCGAAGGTGGAGTCGCTTGATTCAGAAATAAAAATGTCCGTCCTTCTCATAATTTGGAAATTTGAAGAACTTTTAAATCTAATTTAGACAACAAACCAAGTAGCAATATGTGAGAATCAAACCCACAAGACATGACTCGTTCGAGTATGCTCTATGTCAGCTGATTAATTGATTTGTGTTTTTTACGGATTATCAGCATCTGAGAGTTTATTTAAAGCCAAGATATACCGTATTTGACAGCATATAAGACGCACTTTTTTGTACTAAAAATATCTTTTAAAATTCCCCTGCGTCTTATATACGGTATTTTCGGGATTGAAAAAAGTTGTGGAGATAATAATGATTTTCTCACACAAATCTTACAATTTAGCCCATAGCTGGGAGAAGGTGTAGAATCATAAGCTTTGCCAAAGATATTTGCACGTAAGTGAATATAACGAACCCGAGTGTAATTCGAACTCGGCTCACCGATTTCTCATTACGAGCCTTCACCCATTACACCACTCGCACTTCCAAGCTTACAACACCCGATCTTCCAGAATGGTCACCCATCTAGTCACTGATCAGGTTCAACGTTGCTAAACTTTGGTGATCGGACGAGAAACACAATCTAAATGATAACAGTAAACAAAAACATTTTTTACGGTTTATCAACATTTTGCAGGTTATTTAAAGCCAGAAAATATCTTTAGATTGGAAGAATTCTTTTAGATAAAAATGATTTATTGAAGTCCTACCAATTAACTCCTAGCTGGGGGGAGAAGTGGTGGATTCATACCTTCTCCGAGAGCATTTATGCGTAAATGACTATAATAAACCCGGACTTGAATTGGAACTCGGCTCTTCCGATTTCTCATTCCGAGCCGTTTTTCATTACACCACCCGCATATCCAAACTTACCTGGTATCCCCAAGCGGTCACCCTTCTTGGTACTGAACAGGTTCGACGTTGCTTAACTTCAGTTATTGTACGAGAAGAGGTGTTTCAACGTGATATGCCTTTAAGCCAGCCTTTTCTTAAGATGAGCAATTATCATTAGTATATGTTTTGCTATTCAAATGAACATGCTGATATTACTTGATTTGCTCACAACGTTCCAACCGTTACGCACGTCCCGGCCTTTTTCGTGTGTCTTTGTCAAAAAAAGAAATACGCGATCGAGTGGATTAGGGCGTATTAGCAGTTGTGAGTTCAATTCCTAGTTTTGATAGTCCTGAAAAGTCACATAGTGATTTTCCAAGCGTAGCTTAGATGTGGCACAAGGCCAAAAGTATGGGGCACCCAGTGAGGATCGAACTCACTATTCAGTCGTAATTGATCTAGCGAGACAAACTTGTTAACCGTTACCCACTGTCGAAGTCCCTCCTGAAAATGTCTCATACCGTTAAATGGAAGAAACGAACATGCGACACAAGGGTGAATAAAACTGGTGTGTAATATCTGATACGAGTTATCTCCCCTAATAGATACGAGTTATCTTCCTTAAGAGTGAAAGGCAGGAGAACAATCTATCTCCGTGGATTGAACAAAGGATTATGTTCAAAGTTCCATGAAAATGACAAGACAGATACCTGAAGAAATATAACGGCTGGAATATTGCGAGTATAACCATAAAAAACTAGCATGCAGGTCCGAATAGAAAAGCACTTGTTAATAAAAAAAAAAAGGACATCAATTAATAACGATATTGTCACTGTCTGAATTTCTGAGAGGAGAAATCATTATTCAAATTAATTAATATTCGGACTAATGTGAGTAAAAAAAAAACAATCTGGTGAATGAAAACGTTGGTTCGGGAATTTGGTAAAATAGTAATTGCGAGTTCAATCCCCAGGCCGGGTAGTACAGAATTAGATTCAGTAGAAAGCAAGTAATAACTGAGCAGCACTAATCTTTAGATATGTAAGCGAACAATCTACAGATTAGATAAAGGGGTGTGCAGGTTACACAGAAAGAGAAATCGGCAAGTCGGATTCAAGTTCCAGCCAAGATCGTTTCACTGACATTTAGACAAATACCCTTTTTTAAAAATATGAATCAATCTTCTTTCTATGGGTTAAATAGTAAGGCAGACTGGACCATCTAGCTGTGTTTGGCAACTAGTCTAGGAGAAGGACAAATCTAAATTAGAATTCTAAACCGACTATACAGCCTTAGGAAGGCGCCTAACATAAAGTCATAGAAAAAAATTCAGAATTAAATATGGTGTGGGGTTGGGGATAGGGGTCAAATAAAACCAAAAGACGAAAATCAGTGCTAAATTTTCGAACGGTTAACTGGATTTAAAATAACCTGAATAAAACCGGAAGACACAACGGCTGAAACAGCAAAGATGAATGTAAATAATAATTTTTTTTTAAATTCACAATTCTAAGTATTTACATTATTCGGACTATTGTCCTCATCTTCATTGCCATATTTATTACAACGTTTCGGCCTTTTAGTATCTGTCTATATTTCTGAGATGAGGTATTATGTACACTATTTACATTATTCGGACTATTGTCCTTATCTTTGTCGCCATATTTATTACAACGTTTCGGCCGTTGTACGCTCCGGCCTTCTTCAGGTAGTTGGAATGTCGAACAGAACCCTTTATTTCGCTCACTCGGGTAGACTTTTCTAGTTCCACGTGCTATGTTTAATGGATGTCAGTTATCAGTTGTCTCCTGTTAATTCCCCTTTCCAAGTTCTCCACTGCCCTAACCGGGTATTGAACTCACACTATTTTGGTCTTGTCACTGGATCTAACCAAGGTCTTTATCCACTGTGCCATGTGTCCTTGAAATATAGACAGATATCACAATTCTAAACATGATATTTTAATAGACGAGTAGAGAGACTTATCAGAGAAGTTTATTTTTTAAATAGAAACTGAATACTATTACTGCTATATTCCGTGGTAATAGGAATATATACTTGACAAACACGGTAGATAAAATAAGTAAATGTTTATTGTAAAAACCAGTACAATAAGATATAAGGTAAAAGTTATGCGTACGATCGTCGCAAGTCAATCCAGTAGTGAGTGCAGCTATTGGAAGGTCGGTAGTTCTCGCGTAAGTCGTACTCAACAGATCCCAGCTAGTGATAATTACCAACCTCCCCACGGGGTAGGATGTGGCACAAGGCTGAGTTTAATGTGGGGTAATCCGAATCCGTAGGCTCGGCCAAAAATTCCCCGTAGACCCCATGTAAAACGGGGTCGGTTAGCTGACTCCCGAGATGAGACTCCTTCGACATAGCCTCGTCTGGGAATCCTAGTATATTTAGCCACCCCCCACGAGGGTTGCATGTGGCACAAGGTCGGATTTAACTCTGGTTCTCCGAGCCCGTAGGCTCGGCCAAAAATATTCCCTTTCGAGCCCGTATAAACGGGTTCAGTTTCAGTCAACCTCCTCGAACGAGACTCTGCCGTTCGTCCGGGTTACTCTGCCTTCGGGCAGAGTGTTCGAATAACAGCCAATATCTGAGGAACAGATCCTAGCTAGACAACATTTACCAGCCTCCCCACGAGGTAGGATGTTTTACAAATAAACCGAGTTTAATGTAAAAAATCCGAGTCCGTAGGCTCGGTCAAAAAATTTAGTAGACCCCGTATAAAACTTTTGGGTATATTGTTAAATGAATAAATTATTTTTGCCCTTCGACATTCAAAATCGTCTGGGATCCTAGACTCTGTAGTCCGTTGGCTTACAGATACTTATAGTTAATTACTACCTATACAATAGTTACACATGGGGTGACTATTGGAGTTGTTTAAATCATCAGTCTCTATTATTAAGGTTAGTGCCATGGTCATAAAACTTAGGATAAATACAAAACTCTGCTTTTATTTTAACTTCAAAACATTCAAAAACAACACTCCCTCTGGGTGTGCCTCAAGGATTGGTACCGGTAGCTTAAGTGTCTTGTAACTGCGGTCTGCTTTTGTTGTAATAAAAAAAAAGCGGAAAAATAGAATTGCTTTGGAAAATTAGCATTTGTACTTGCCGGAAAAAAAATCCAAATGTTAGGACAATTCTTTAGCGTTTCCGGTTGGTAACTTTGCGCCTGCGTGAACTTACCTTCCGTTCAAAAGCACAAACTCTATAGAAAAGAAAAACCATAAATAATAGTTTTTTTTTTCTTTTTTTGGTGGGGGGAAATACAACTGTCAAATCGTTTGAATAACAGAGAGGGAAAGGAAAAAAAGAATTAAAAATGACGTTAAAATTGTTAGAACGAAGCAAAGTAAATCATGTGACGTGAAATGAGGAAGCGAAATGATTGGTCAAGTGAAAGATCAAACCAGTTAAAAGACATTCTTTAAGTTCAAAATTCAAAAAGGTTATGCAGTGTATTACATCTTAAATTCTGTTGCTTTGTTGCTGTTTTCACCAATGTTGGCGTTTCTTCCTGCATACCTACATTAACCAATATATATATTTATTTTTTACATAACGGGTAAATCAACAATTACCTCATTACGTCGGCTTTATTCAACTCAATTTTTATGTTGAATAAAGCCGTTATACGGATGTCGGTATAAATAGGGCCGTAATTTATATGCTCTGTTATAATAAATACATTAACTTTATTTTGTGGATCAGTTTTAATATTCTATATTATTAGGATCCACTTGGATTATATACCAACGGATATATATATATATATATATATATATATATATATATATATATATATATATATATATATATATATATACATATAGGTATTCATGAGATCGCTAAAAACAGAGCATAGCAGGATGAAAAAGACACCAAACTTTTTGAAAACAAAATTTTAGCGTCTAAATGTTTATGCTTTTTATTAAGAGGAAAGATCAAATTTATTTTAATTATTTTTAAAATTTTTCCTTCTTTTTAGAACATTCTAAATTTTGATTAAAAAAACCTTGATTCTCTTTGTATCGCCGGAACTAGTAAAATAACATATAAAATTTTAGCACGTTTTTTTTTCTTTGTATGACACATATTAATTTGGAAAATCTTGCAAAAATAATTGTCGGATTTTAATGAAACTTTCAGAAACTATTCACAAATCATGGAACTTATTATAAATATGTTTTGTTTTTTCATTGAAGTCATGGCAGAATTTTTTTTTTTTTCATATGTATTACCCCACTCCTAACTAATTGTACGAAAACAATAATTTCAATTTTGGGAAGATTAGTGATTATATTAGTTAAAAGCACAGGGCTTTGAGGAAACCAAATCATGTTTTCTTTTTTTTTTTTTTTTTTTTTTACCACCTCTACCTGAACATCGTCTCTGAATTGTAACATACAAAACTCAATAAAACAAAAATATTATTTAATTTCAAAAGCTTTTAATTGCTTTTAGTTGTTTCAATGAACATGGACAATATTGTCTGAAAGCAAAAATATATTTCGATGAAGAATGAATTTTTAAAACAATTATTTGTTATTTGTGAAATATTTTATTATTTTTACATTGAATGTTGTTAATTCTTCTAAAATTAGCGGAAAATTTGTAAAATTTAACGAATGTTGTTATTAAGTAGATATATATTTACAGATTATAATTTCTAAAGCTTTTTATAAACTAACGAAGAACAGTATATGAAAAAATATAATTTGTGTCAATAATAACACTGTAAATCAAATCTACGGAAGACCGGGAGTCTCATGCGTGCAATAAAAAAAACGTCACGTGGATTGAGTTTCTGTCTAGTATTTAACTTAAATACTGAATTTTTAATACAGTTATTTGTTATTTCTTTAATTATAATAAATTTTTACATTTAAGTTATTAAAATATTATAAAATTAGTTAAAAGCCGCATTCAGTTTCGTAAATGTCCTTTTGAGATATAGAATTATTTTTGTGAAACACGTGAGGAGAAGTTAATTTGATTTTTCATTTTCAACTGAGAAGGGTACCTACAAGTATCAGTATCATCTTATGAAATTTATATGATCTTATTTTTATATTAATCTCAGTTATGACATTTTCCATAAATGAAATATCAAAATTAATAATAAAATGAATGGAAATAAAAATAACAAAGTCAAATGTAATAAATGTACATACAATTATAGTATTTTATGTACACTTCTGATAAAATTTTCTAAGAAAGGTACCTATAAATTAATTAGATACCTTTCTTGTGAAATAGGAAATTTAATCTCACTCTTAACAGTCTTATTTTAATTTCTTTATAATATATTTTCCATAAAGCATCGTAAACGTAAAGGTGAAAGCTAAGTAAAAAAAAAAAAAATTAAAATCATTGAAAGTTTTCTTTAAAAATAACGAGGTAAATAATTTGCTCAGTTAAATGTAAATTATTTCACTTTTCTCCTTCCGTACAACAAATTAGCCTCACGGAATCCGTCAATATGTCATTCATCACCAAGTGACGCGAAAGTTTATGACCTGCTTTGTTTTATTTTCAAATTACATCTTTTCGGCGCAGAAGCTAAGTTAAGCTTGGTTCAAGATATTTTAAATATACATTATAATTTCTGATTTTCTTAAAATAAGTTTTGAAAAAATAGTAATTGATATTTAAAAGAATTTCAAAGTGAAATTTCCAGTTTTTTTATAAAATGGATAAAAATGGTCAATTTTGCTGAATTTCGGAAGTGCTAGGAACGATTTAAAAAATGTAAAAAAAATACCCCCAAAATACTTTGATCTTTCCTCTTAATAATAACATAAACATTTAGACGATAAATGTTTGTTTTCGTCAAATTTGTTTCGTCTTTTTTTTCCTGCTATGCTTTGTTTTAAAGCGATCTCATGAAGGTACACACACACACACACACACACACACACACACACATATATATATATATATATATATATATATATATATATATATATATATATATGCATGTTATCCTTACTTAGAGAGATCTTTGATTTCTATATTTAAAAATCTAAATGAACTTTGATGTTGGTTGAACTGTTCAACCAACATCAAAAGTTCATTTAGGATTAATAAATACAGAAATCAAATATCTCTCTCGAAGTACTTCTGGCACCTTAAAGAATCCAATAAAGCACCTACAGTAAAAAGGAAGTTAATAAGAAAAGCTAGAGTATGTAGGTCATTAAATGACTCATGTCCTTTTGTGTATACATGAGAAACTATATATTACTAAGTTTATAAAAAATAAAAATTTACTGAATCAGAGAAATAAAATAGCTATTTTTTGCCGTCATTGTCAAAAATTTTCCTTAAATAATATTTAAAAATAAAATTAAAAAGTGCGACTTGCTAATATACATACTTATATTTGATATAAAAAATAATTTTATATACTGTAAGTAATTCTATTACATTTACTTGTTTTAAAAAGAAATATAGTCTATTTAAATTAAGAGTAAAAATATTTTAAAATTGTAGTTAAATAAAACGTATTATAACCTAAACACCCAAAAAAATTTTTAAGTATACAAATAGAACAAAATGCCGTAAGAATTTTTTGCCTTTAACAATAAAAAATCTTTTAAAAAACCCAGATGACATGCATTTAACGGATGTCAGAATTCGTTGAAAAATACATCCCTACGCCGACCTAAACATAATCCCTTTTTCAAATGTATCTAATAACTGATACAACAAAAGTTAATAAAAATGAACACGCTATCACCCCTTGTCTGAATGATTGAATCTCTCTGTATCCTTGGAAATAGTGAATTATGAATTTTTCGTTGCCTTTAAAACTCTGTAAATTTAAAAAATAAGTTACTCTAAAATTCGCTTGTGGATGAAATGGAACTAATGTTTTTAATTTAATTACAAAATTAAATTGGAAGCTTTTAGCTTCCATTTTTGAAACATGGTTATTACCGGGTAGCGAAAAAACCATATTTTAAATCAGTTAATTTATAGTATTAATGCTCTGTAAATTTACATTGAGCCCTATTTTGTAAAAATAAAAATATCAATAAGAACACTGGATTATATATCTTACTGTTCTTTCTTTTTATTTATATATACATATACTAGCAGTAGAGCCCGGCGTTGCCCGGGGATGTAACAGTAAGAGATAGATCAAGTATCGACCATCATAAAGACTGAAAAATAAAATTGACAAAGATTATTGTTTAAGGTTGACGGACTCACATGTCTTAATTAGTTTGTTTTGTTGGGGTTTTTGGGGTTTTTTTTTGTTTTGTTGTTTTTTTTTTACGAATTGGTCAAACCCAAACTCAAACAAAAACATTGTTTTTAATCGTTATGAGTCTACCGATTGAATAGAATTTTATTATAAACAATTGTCTTGTAAATGGAATTGTTAAAGCATTCTGAATGTAAAAATAAAGAAAAAAGTGTGCAAGACAATAAGAAACACTACCTGTCAAAAAAAGTGAAGTTTTGTTGAAATCGGTTGAAAAATGTAGGAAATCCGATCCCATATATAAACAAACACTGACACACCCATACGAACAACCTGGGTTTTATAATAAGTATAACAGGATATGAGTTGTCCCCCTTTCATTCTCGTGACAGCCGTGCCTCTTAATCGTGTTTTCTAATTGATTTCGTGCAAAAACAATTGTTTTTCCAAGTTTTGGCGCTGTCAGAACCACCGCAAGGTAATTTTATGTAGTTCTGTGAAGTTTTGTTGAAATCGGTTGAAAAATGTAGGAAATCCGATCCTATATATATACGAACACACGCACACGAACAACCTGTGTATTATAATAAGTATAACTCGATATGAGTTGTCCCCCTTTCATTCTCGTGACAGCGATGCCTCTTAATCGTGTCTTCAAATTGATTTCGTGCAAAAACAATTGTGTTTTTCCAATTTTTGGCGTTGTCAGGACGACCGCAAGATAATTTTACGTAGTCCTGTGAAGTTTAGTTGAAATCAGTTGAAAAATGTAGGAAATCCAATCCAATATATAAACGAACAGACACACACACACAACCTGCGTTTTATAATTAGTATGATATGTGTATATATATATATATGTGTGTGTGTGTGTGTGTGTGTGTGTGTGTGTGTGTGTATGTATATATATATATATATATATGTATGTATGTAATAAGAAGAAACGGTGGAGTAATGGTTAGCGTCTTGGATTGAAGAATTGGAAGGCCGAGTTCGAATTCCACTCGAATCCATTACATTGATCGAGGGTGTGTGAGAGTTTTGTTGACTTAGTTTATCTTTATGAAATGTTCTTACTATTTGTGTATAATTTTGGGTTTGCTGGGTGACATATCATGAATATGTTTGCTACACCCAACAAAATGGTCACGCTTGTCGAATATTCATTTCAAAGGAATAATAAAGCGTTGAATAAAATAATCCGTACTTCGTCATTTTTATATACCCAGTCCCTTCTATACAATCACGATCACGGCTCTCCACAATTTCATATCTTTCGTAGCTCTAACCAATAGTTGTCCGCTTACTATCCGTCCCTTCAAGTTATTCGCTGTTTTGATTTTCTATTATTCTCACCTTCTATACCCTGTTGCGAGTGTCATATTCTCCAAGCCCTCTTTCCTCAATATGATTTCCTTGGTATCCCGCTTCGTCCCTATTCTGTCATATTTTTATACATGCTCATTAGATAGTTTTACTCGATTGGTTTCTCTCTGTCATCTTGACCTTCAGTATGTCTTGAGAGTGTTATATTCTCCTAATCCTCTTTCTTCAATCTAAGTTCCTCAGTATCCCACTTTTCCCTGTTCTGCCATCCATCTACACATGCTCGTTAGCTAGGGTTGCTCACTACTTCTCTCTGTTACTCTTACCTTCAATATGTCTTGAGAGTGTCAAATACTCGAAGCCCTCTTCAACCCATGATGATTTATTGAACGTAATCCGTACATAACAAAGACATTCACACATTTTGTTAGATACTTTCCAGTTGCCGATAACACCAAGACGTCACCGTCCAGACAAATCGACCACGGTAAGATTCGAACTCGAGTCGTATGGGCGAAAACCGAACATTCTAACCACACGATAACAGACCCTATCAGAACAAAATACATATTTGATCTCAACATATGAAACATCCATAGACTATAGAAACAAAAAGCAATTGAAATTGGCATATTGAACATTCAGAGTATATCAGGACAAAAAATAACATTTGAAAATCGAAAACAGAATCTGCAATGACATTGGTCCTGCCCTAGCATCTCGGTTTTAGTCATGTAATGGGATTGGTTTAGCTAATATGTAATTAGCATAAAGAGAGCTATAACTATAGCTCACGGGCTACTTTGAGTCAGTGTAAGTAGAATATCTACGGTTACTATATTTGATCATCATAACAAGTTACTTTCCCACCGCCCTTACATCGCTATGTCTTTTTTTTTTTTATAAGTACTTTCATGGTAATTGTTCTGATGATTTTTCCTCTGTGGTAACTAGACTTTATGAATTTAAGCTCAGTACTGGATTGGTGGAAAGGTTTCAATACAGTTGAAATGGCTATATGTAACCGTAATTTCTATGCTAACAATTTCTTTTCTCGAACTTCTAACTTGTGGAACTCTCTTCCGGCTTTCTGCTTTCTAGTCAACTTTGATCTTCAAAAACTTAAATACAATGTCAGTCATTGTCTTTTGTCTTCTATTATTATTCTATCCCCTTAATAATATGTTTCTTTTTCTTATATCCTTTCACGGTGAGTCTTAGTGGCATATGACACTGTGTTGATGGAATTCAAAAACTATCGGGACAAACCATATCTTTGAAATCTAGAAATGGAAAATTAACAAACTGTCAGAGAAAAATCCGTAACCCTAAGTGATAGCGCCTCTTAAGGTCCCAACTATGGGTAAATAATCAACTCCTAAACTGGAGTGAAAACACAATGAAAGTCTAAAAATACATTTTTTTTTTAAATAAAAATACCAGCAATACATTTTCGTAACTGAAATTACTGATGCTCCAAAGAAAATTAAATTTCGGCATTAAATAACCTGATGGGTTGATATATACCATAAAAGAAAACCAAACATCTACATATAGAATATTTAAAGACTATCTGTACAGACTCTCGTTACTATCTAGTACATTTATAGATTATTGGTACAAAATCATATTAGAATTCAATATATGGAACATTTAAAATCTATCCGTGCAAAAACATTTAAACTCTTTATATGGAACATCTAAAGACTACTGTAACGAAATATATCTTTGACCTTTACGTATGAAATATTCAAAAATTGTCAAGTCAAAACATATCTTTCAACTCTACATTTATAGATATTTATAGAATATCGGAACGAAAGGGGGTGCAAGACAAGGAAATGTCTTCTCGCCGTACTTATTCAAATGATACGGTGAAGTAATCCTTAGAGAACTAGAAGTCCTAATAGGATTTATTATCACTGAGCACAATCTTATATGACAACATATGATAATGTTAGTTGACAAAGAATGGAGATTGTAGGAACAATTACAGAAGGTATTAATGAACCTAACTACCAACTTTCGAAAGACAGAATGTATGGATGAGAAACAAAGAAACAGCTCAAGATGCTAACTATGGACTATCAAGCTGAAGATCTAACAAGTTCACAAGTTTAAATATATGGGATATATATCAACAGATAACGGAGAATTTGACATCGAAATCCGAAGACGCATAGAAAGAGTAAAAGATGTCTTCCAAAAACTAAGCAATGGATTAAGTAACAGGAATATCGCGTTAGAAACAAAGAAAAATGTGCTGAACTGCTATGTGATGTCACTTTTTATGCTGGACAATTTCCTCATAGGTTAAGCAGAAACTGGAAACAACAGAAAAGTCCCTCTACAGAAAGGTGCTGAAAATAAAATGGACGGAGCGAGCTAGCAAAGAAGGAGTCTAAAGGAAAATGGAAACAAAATGGACACTGACACTCAGAATCAGAAAGAAATAGTTGAAATGACGAGGAAGAATATATAATGAGGAAAGACGGCTTGGTAAACTTGATACTCACTGGATACACTGAAAACATGAGTGTCGGAGGAAAACAGTGTTTAAATGGAACGTAGAACACGAAAGCATAATAAAAAGAAGACAAACATTGCTAAGAGCTACAAAGGAGAGGAAACTGAGGAGAGCCATGATCCACACAGGAGGACACAAGACGGAGAAGTAGAAGACTGAACAAAATATATATTTGGAATCTATAGATAGAATATGTAAATCTATCAGAACAGAAAATATTTTCTCCATATAAACCAGTGAATTGTATCACTGATGGTAATTTCCGATTCCAGGCCACGAAAGGGTTAAAAGAAACTCTGTTATGGAGAAACAAAACCAAAAACATTACAAAATCTCCTTCTTTCTTTTGAAAGACTTCAAAACTTACAAAAGATTATCCATAAATAAACAGTGGCATATTACCATTAGTAATGGTTTACGATGTGGTTGTTGGATTATCCATAAATAATCTTATATATTAATAGCCGATGGTCTAAAATATTAGTTACACTACACTCGTGCTTGCTGCTAGTGGAACGCTATTAGACACATACTCCCTACCACAACAATAATGATTTCCATGATTACGTTGAAAATGTAACGGTAAATTACCATAAACTATCCAAAGATCTAAAAAAATATAATTAATGCCGTTACTGAAAGTTCTGGAGGCTGAAAAAGGGTTTTCTGTGATGAATTTATTTTGACAAACGAAATCGTCTGGAAGTTAAAAATGTGGCAAATCTTCTAAACATAAATTTGATAAGTCTTTTATTTGATCTTTGGGATTGCAGCGATTCAGTTCGAATGTGACTAATAAACCAAAAACACAGCTGATAGCACTAGAATAAAAAAAACAAAATCATACTTCTGAACAGAAATATGAATTACAATCTGGATATAGCTTTAAAAAAAAGTGTTCTATCAAATTATCAAAATGGTTTAATTCTTTTTCATACTCTAAAGTGATTTGTTTCCATTCTTAGATTGAAAAGAAAATAAGCAGAAAAGGTTCCTAAAGATTATCTGCCTTTATAGAACCGGTTCTTGGGAATTTGAGATGCCATTATTGTTCCCAAACATGTCTCTATCCTGTAAACATTCAAAAACTATCGAAAAAAAAACATATTTGAAGTCTACATACGTTCAATTTCATTTCTTCATTTATGCAATGTTTGTCCATTCTTTAAGTACATCCGGCAGCAAGGCATTGGGTCAGGAGCTTGGAGGTTTTGAGGATCATGGAACCAGATTTGAATTTTTGATTTTACCAAATCCACCCTGACCTGAGGTGGTAGCAATTGTTAAGGTCCCAGTTATGGGCAAAGAGTGAACTCCCAAATAAAAGCAAAACATTATGAAAGTATAAACATATATTTTCATTGTAAAAATACCAGCAATACATTTTTATAAAAGAAAAATGACTAACAATACATATTCTTAGCAAAATGACCAACAATACATTTTATCTGTAGTTGAAGGCATATAATTGAATTCATAATATATTTAGTTGAAGCCATAAAATTATGTTCAAAACAATTTCGGCATCAAATGACCCATATGTGTGTCGCAGTGCCGCATAACAAAATTAACCAACCAAACAACCAACATGAAAGAACTCCTCCATTGATTTTTACCTATATTAAATTAAATTTTTACCTATATTAAATTAAAAAGAAACATTGAAAAAAATAAACTCTATTAATGGCAAAATGCCGATAATTCAATTTTCTTCAAAGTCAGAATAAATAAACAGAATACGATATTTGGGGTTTGATTTTTTTTGTTTAATTGACACTGATATGAAACCAGTGACAATATTATCAAATGCACTCATTTTTTTAAATAACTTTACTTCAAAATAAACGCTTCTAATGCCATCTAGCGACAAAAAGTGATCAAATTTTTTGGTTAACGCAATATCTCTAATCTGGCTTTCTTTGTTAAATCATCCATATTTACCTTTTTAAAAGATTCGTCTCAAGGGGAGACAACTGAAAATATGAACAGCTTTATGAGAAAAAATAAAAGAAAAAGAAATAGGAGGAATTAGGAAGAATAATCCATGAAGAAAATAATAAAAATAAATAATAATAATAATAATAATAATAATAATAATAATAATAACCATCTATGTAAAATATGTGTGTGCGTGTGTGTTTTTAATTGGTCAGTCGAAAATTTCATGATGCCATTTTTAACCTTAGATCTCAGAGCGGGACCTGAAACAAAATGTGTACACACCAGAAATCAAAGAAAATAAAATACTACTACTAGTAGTACTACTACTACCAATAATAATAATAATAATAAACTACCATTATCCCTGTTTTGGTAAGGGCACTGTGTATGATAAAGAAGGGTAGCGGAAATCATGTCAGTAAAATTCATGGATATATCAGCATCTCAGAGCTACAAAAGATTACTTTGTGCAGAACTGCACATATCACCTGCAAAACCCTCTGCATTACAAATGTGCATAGATAACTCCCCTAGCACGCCCATTTTGCTCATCGGCCCCGGACGGGTGTTGGCAATTAAGCACTTAAAATTACTCTCTGGTAAGATAATACCAAACACAGTAGTAGTAGTAGTAGAAGTAGCAGTAGCAGTAGTAGTAACGACAACAACAACAACAACAATAATAATAATAATAATAATAATAATAATCGTATTTCTCTTGCTCTATTTTATTTTATTCCGTTTTATTGGAGATCTTCATTAAATTCTAATCTTCTTTCAAAGATTACAATAAAGCCGATGGTGACTTTTTTTAAGCAATGCTACAGGTTCCATCTGGTTTAAAACTCTAGCCTATCTTACCAATCGTTTCCAATTGTTACTCTCATCCGCTCTCATGAAATTCTATCAGGAACCAATCTATCATTTCCTGTTTTTGGTCAATAAGCCTGTAGCGGTATCTTCAACTGCTCGTTCAAAAACTATTTTGTTTCTTCTCGTCAGTTCAAGTAATGCTTTGGCGATGTGAAGAATATCAGACTGAAATCTGCAAATGGAAAGGGTTTTTTTTGTTTTTGTTTTTGGTTTTTTTTTTTTTTTTGGTTTTCCCATTTTTTTTTTTTAATGGGGAAAATAAAGGAAAGAAAATGTCAGGAAAATAAGTGTTTTCTAAAGATTTTCAGTTACATTTCCATTGGAGAACAAATGGCGAGATTCCGGCCGAGTTTAAAACGCATTCGAGAAAATATCGTTAAAGAAAATTAAATCTACATTTGCTGTTTGGAAAACAAAACAGACAAAGTGAAGTTACCCTGATTCGTACGATATATGAGGCAATGATTTCGGTTTTCATTTCTCGAAGATTCCATGGAGACCTAGTCCCTGTTTGCAGCAATCGGGAATTTTTCATGAATTGGCTGACTAACCCGTTGTTTTTTTTTTTTTTTGTGTGCTTGTGTTTATTCTTTATAATTAGGTTATAAGGCTCTGGAGCCACTCGAGGTAGATGTTTACAGAGAAAGAGTCACAGTTTATGCGAATATGTGGGGAGGATAACGGTTAAGCCTAGACATGAACACGTTAAGATTGAATGAGCATCCTCTTGGGAGTCAGTTCCATGAAGTAGCTGTTCGTGGCAAGAAGCTGCTCTAGTGAAACTTACATCTCCCAAATGGAATATCCGAAGGGAATGAAGATGGTTCGCTACAATTTTGATCTAAAAAAATGTAGATGCAATGTCAATCGTCATCTTCTGTATTATTAATTTTCATTCCTTTATCGTCCTATGTCCCTAATAGTATAGTTTTCTTATATTCTCTAACACTCAGTAACAACTTGCATCTCAGTAACTTTATTGCCTTACTTGGGGTGAAATGATTAAAAAAATAATTATACCCAAATTTGAATGTAACGCACAAAATAATGTCATATATTAAGAAATGGACAAAGTCCGACAATTTATTTATTAAAGACATTTTTATGTTTAACGTTCTTTTTTTCATAGATACAAGTATTTAAGTAAATGCTCTGTTTATAATAAACAGTATTAGATAACATTTACCGGCCTGAATGTCCGAGAAATTTTCATAGAAAATATTCGTCCTTTGACAGGATTCGAACCTGCATCCTATACGGAACCGTCATTTACGCTGACGTGCCTAACCTCTCGGCCACAAAGGAGCGTTCGGTAGGCAAGGAAGTTTATAAGCAGTAAATTCGACCTTGCCTACCGAACGCTCCTTTGTGGCCGAGAGGTTAAGCACGTCAGCGGACATTCAGGCCGGTAAATGTTATTTAATACTGTTTATTATAAACAGAGCATTTACTTAAATACTTGTATCTATAAATAACAACGTTAAACATAAAAATGTCTTTAATATACAAGATAATGTATAAATGTTTGAATTGCAGACATTCTTCTTCTACTTCTATTTTATTTATCAATCAACTTGTCAGTGTTGATAATAGTTCTAATATTCCATGTTGCAAAGATCATGTTGGTCGTCTTACGCTTCTTTTTGCTTCGGCCACATGATGGCCGACCCACCAAGTTCAGTTTCCCAGCCTCGGCAGTGGAAGCGACTTCTGATGTTTAGTTCACATTTTTGAAGGACCCTCCTCGATTGAGGCGAACAGTGATACACCTAAACAGATCTGCCCAGATTCGATTGTAGGACCGAACACTTCTGGTCGACGATCACAAATTCACCGCCAACGTGCAGGTTGAGTACAAGCTTCACATTTTCCCTAAACCTTCTCTCGTCATCCATTCTCTATTGCCGTAATAACAAGTCATAGTATATAAAAAAAAAAATACACCGCTATCCTGATGCCAGTTGATTATTTTTTAAATAAATTGTTGATTAAAAAATTTTAGTCCTGGGTATGATGATAAATTAGATCCTACAGCAAGACCTCTGATCGGAAGATTGGAGGTTTTGTGCAGCACGAGCCAACCCTTAATTGCTGTTGTACCCAGGTCCACCCTGACTCGGGTTCCAATGGGCAAATAGTGAACTCCCCACCCCAAAAAGCATTAAGTACAAAAATACATTTTTATAGTAAAAGTACCAGCAATAGATTTTATATACTACAAGTGGGGCTAGCCACAGTGGACTGTGTTTAATGTGCGGAGTAAAAACGTTTAATGGGTGTCACTTGGACCCCTATAAGTTATTGCTTCCTCCACTTCACATAAACTGGGCCTGAGGAAACAATTTGTCACAGTTCTAGATAAGGAATCTTCAAGTACCTTCAAGACTTCTTCCCTAAGTTGTCTGCGATAAAATTCCAAGCTGGTACCGCAAATAAAGATCATAGAACGAATTCTTGTATTACAGAATAGTTAGATTACTACATCGGAGCAGCAACGTGCTGATACCTACTAAGTAGTTGAAGGTTACTTCAGGACACCTTCAGGGCGTTGAAGTTCATGCCTCCTCACAATTTCCTGTCCTTTTTAGTCCCTAGTAATGTGTTTCCTTTTGTTGTATTCCTGATCTGCCAACCATTAATAAAAAAAATAAAAAAAAACTCCTTAGGGAGGTTACGTGCTGCTTTTCTCTGTCCTCCTTGCCTTCAATATGCCCCGTGAATATCAAATTCTCCAAACCCGCTTTCCTCATTATGTATCCTAGAAATGTAAACTGTCTGTTATATGTATAAGTGTCCTTTCTGCTTCTATTAGTAATGGCCAACGAGATACTACTGACCCCACGCCCAGGTGCTCTTCTTAAAATTTTAAGTACAGCTTTTTTTTGTTTTAATAATTTTCCACCAAACAAGGCAATAAAGCCACTAAGACCCAAGGGATTACTGAGTGTGAGAGAATATCAGGAAAAAAAAACACTAATAAAGAGACAGAACAAGAAAAGAACAAGAACTAAGAAGACAGAAGATAACGATTGACATTGCATTTATATTTTTAAAGACCAAAATAAACTAGGAAGCAAGAAACGGGAAGAGAGTTCCACAGTCGAGAAGTGGGATAGAGGAAACTGCTAACATAGAACTTATTAGCCATTTCCAGTTTTAAATGATGAGACCTTTCCGCCAATCTAGTACTGAGCTTAAATTCATAAAGTCTAAGTACCACAGAAAGTTCATCAGAATAATTACCATGAAAGTATTTATAGAAAAAGAACAGGGAAGCTACGTTACGACGGTTGGAAAAGAACTAAAGGCGAGTTACCAAGTCAGGACCAATAACATTGCAGATTCTTCTTTGAGTTTCATCAAGAATCTCTAAATACATAGCAAAAGCTCCAGACCAGATATAACAGAAATATCCAAAGCATGGACAAAGAGTAGACTTATAGATATGTAAAACAGATTCTGACAAGAAAAATTAACTAGCATGACCCATTGGTGTAACAACTTTCCTAGCAGCAGACCGAGCAATTTATTGAATATAATCTTTCCACTACATATCAACCGAGAACGTTAACCAGAGAAGGCTCAATTAATCACTCTCCTGGAGGTTAGCATTAGCCACGCTAATGGAAGGTAAAAAAAAGGTTCTCTCTAACTACAGTTTCGTTTTAGAGGCTTTAAAATTAACAAGTTACTCCTTGCCCCATTTAACAACAGATTAGATTGAGCTCAGGTTCTTGACATGCACGAAACACAAACTTTTGATTTCTCGGCTCGGAATCCGGAATCTTCAAAATCATTGACTCTATGAAGGTTACTGATCAGGATAAAATCTCCGTTGTTGTTGTTCTTAACAACCTCAGCCGAGAGTTATTTCCAAATTTGTCAAAGTTGTTTAACAGCTGCCTGAAGGGGATTATTTCCTAAGTCTATGAACGGTGTCGGATGTATGCTTTTGTTTTCAAGACAAGAACATCCTCTTAGGATTGAATTCACAACTCAGTAATAATATCTCATGAGACTGACTGACTGATTGTCCTTTATCCTATCCCGAGACTCCCGTTACTGAGCTTTTTTTTTATTTTTAGATGGCAACAAATCTGGTAATAACACAAAATGATCAAACCTGTGGAAAAAGCAACAGGAATCTGCTCTACTATCTTTCCCAAGAGATTCATTGTAATTACCAGATAATGAAAAAGGAAAATGTGGAGGGCCATGAAAGCACAAGCATTGAAGAGATTGAGAGACACTATCGATCTCAGTAATCGCTTTTACCAAGATTAATTGTGTTGTCATACACTTTAATTTATTCAAACTATTATCCCCAACTTGATTATTAATATTGATAAAACGTTTCGACCAAATCCCTGTGATCATCTTCAGGTAATCATTGTTTTGCAATATATGGGAAATTTGTTGATTATTAAGTTATTTTTGTACCTGAGATATTAGTTCTTATTTATTCCTGCTAAACCAACGTACATATAATTTCTTCATTATTGTTTAACTCACAGGCACTAGAAGACAGGAACCGAAGTTTAACCATATCTTGTATCCACTATGCCACTGTCCCGTCAGTGGTATATTTATGGAGCACTTTGTATTTAATGCCAGATTATTTCGACGTTTGGTTATTAACACATTAACTGCCAATTTTTTTTTTAATCCGGATTTTTGGCCCAGACAGGTGTCTTAGGAGTTTATTTATTCCTTATGTATAATTTTAGTGATTACCATTGTCGTTTTTATAAAAACTAGAACATCATATATATATATATATATATATATATATATATATATATATGTGTGTGTGTGTGTGTGTGTCTAAAACATCAAAAAATAATATTGATTAGAAATAATAAAAAAATACTTTTCAAAATTTTTCTACTCGTGAAATGTAAAATTACAACAGAAAGTGTCTTCTTACGGCTAATAATAAAATCTTCAAAGACTAAGTGTTGTAAAATGCAATGTATGTAAGCAATTTAATGTAAATACAAGGAATAAAATATAGTGAGTTTAATTTTAACAGGTCCCCAAATGGGGCTCGTAGAAGGGATTTGGTACCGCTTTTCATCATTTTTATTTCGTTTCTGAGATGTTGAATAGGCAGACATATGTTAACTGACCAATGATAAGTGTCCTAAAGCAGTTCTTAGCAATATTTTTGCTTGTTAGGAAAAGGTGCCGAATGAGAGAATTTCTATCCAGTTACATCAGAAACTTACTTTCGTCATTCAGTTTACAATTTTCAACTTAATAATATCGGTTTTAAATAAGACCATAAGTTACTGGCTGTGTTTGGGAATTAAAAACATATGTATGTATCAGCAAACTACACACGATTTGCAATGATAAAAAAAATAATAAAATTAACAAATTATTTTAAGGTTTGCTAGCCAATACCAATTTTACAAAAACAATGCCCTATCCGATTAAAGAGGCGCCAATATTGATGGTACCACCTTTAGCCAACGAAACTACGTTACAATTGTTTGACGACTGACGAGTGCAAAAACAATGTTGTATTCTAAAAGAATATATAAAAATATGGGTATTTAAAGATGTGCTAATCATTTTACTGGTTTATATACGGCAGACTTTTACGGCTAAAGGGTTACTGAGTGTAAAAGAATATGAAGAAAAGGAAACATTATTAAGGAGCGAGAACAATGAAGATGAATCAAGGAGACAGTAGATAACGATTGCATTTACATTTAAACATTTGAAGATGAAAGTTGGTTAGAAAACAATAAGGACACATATGCACAGTGGATAAAGTCGTTGGTTAGATCAAGTGACAGTATGAGTTCAATACCAGGTTAAGGCAGTGGAGAACTTGGAGAGGTTTTCTTAACAGAAGATAACCTTTACAATTTTCAAAGATTATTTCCACAATTAAGAAAGATACTTAATTTTTTTTAAATTCGATCGCATAAGTTTGTAGTTTTGTTTCTATCGGTAAATAGCATTTTAGTTTAACCAGTCTAGGAGAAGGAAAACTCAAGGACACATGGCACAGTGGAGAAATCCAGTGACAGGACCCAAAGAGTGTGAGTTCAATACCTGGTTAAGGCAGATTTCAACAGGAGATAGCTGATAACTGACATCCATTAAACATGGCACGCGGAACTAGAACAGTCTACCCCAGTGAGCGAAATAAAGGGTTCAGTTCGACATTCCAACTACCTGAAGAAGACCGAAGCGTACAATGGCCGAAACGTTGTAATAAATATGGTGACAAAGATAAGGACAATAGTCCGAATAATGTAAATAATGTGTAAGGAAAGGATCTTTCGCATTGATTCGATGATCTCGACTACGGTTGATTTTTTTTCTTTCTGTGAGATCTTACTGCGTCGAGGATCGGCTCGTTTGAATGAAGAAAAACATCAAAATGTAAATTACGAGGCGGGCGTGTCAATTTAACATATAAATGCTAATAAAGGCATTCATTTGCAGTTGATATGGTAGGATGATTCAATTGACGAGTAACAGGTGAGAGATTTTAATTTTTTTCTGGTCTGTTGAAAATAGAATATAAATATTTTAAATCAATTTTGATAGAAATGTTTTTTTCTATTCATAACACCAGCTTCGTGCGATTACATTTGCCAAGAAAAATATGTGTGATATTACTTTGAAAAGTAGGAGGATATTTTTTTACGTTTAAACAATACACCGAGGTTGTCTCCACAGTAAACAGTGCCATAGATAGATAGATAGATAGATAGATAGATAGATAGATAGATAGATTAGGAACAGACAAGAGATAGATAGATAGATAGATAGATAGATAGATAGATAGATAGATAGATAGATAGATAGATAGATTAGGAACAGACGATAGATAGATAGATAGATAGATAGATAGATAGATAGATAGATTATAGATAGACAAGATAGATATTAGAAACAGATAGATAGATAGATAGATAGATAGATAGATAGATAGATAGATAGATTAGACAACAGACAGATAGATAGATAGATAGATAGATAGATAGATAGATAGATAGATAGATAGATAGATAGATAGATAGATAGATACGATAGATAGATAGATAGATAGATAGATAGATAGATAGATAGACTAGGGACAGACAATAGATAGATAGATAGATTAGGAACAGACGATAGATAGATATATATGAAAAGGAACAGACAGTTTTATCACAGATTTTACAAATAAGCGAATATACTGATAGTGCAAGCACCTGTATGAGAAGTTAACATAAATACCTCAGCTTCCAAACAAGCTGAGAAAAGTGAGAGCGAATAGAATGGTCACGATGCTACTAGAAAATGGCAATGTACTTTTGCTTTAGACATGAAAATTGACTCTAACTGAATAACAATGAGAAACAGAACTTATATATCATTTTATATTTGCATTAAAAATGCAGTCATAACAGTTGGAATAAACTTTATTATGCGCGAAAATGAAAACTGATCCCGTAACGAATCCGATTTTGTAAGTGCATAAATTTGGGAAAAGCCCACACAAAGCAGGAGAGTGAAAAGCGTAACATTGAGAATGATAGATAGCAGAAGACAATGAGAGTTTAGGTTGGATTTCAACCGAAACAAAGTGACAGAAATGACAATATCGTTGTCTAAAAATGATATATGCTATGAAATCTCTGCGTTCTTGTATTCTAAAGAATGTGCCACCATTCAGTGAAATAAATACAGACCGAAACGAGAATAAACAAAGATAGAAAGATTGAGAAAAAGTAAAGGAAATACATGCATAGATACATAGACAGGTTCCATCATGTGGTTTTTATTGATTGTAGAAGTATACAGAAATACTCTCCGCAACTGCGTATGAAGACTGGGTAGCGACGATAAACTTGAAGGGTCGCATCCGAATTCGAAATCTTACCTATGATAAGAATTTCAGAATCAGTCCGGGAAGTGGGGGGGGGGGTTCTTTCCACACTTCGGTAAAGGCATAGATATGAACAAGATGAGATAGATAGATAGATAGATACTGAGAAAAACAGATAGATATTAAGTGACTGATAGATAGATAGATAGATAGATAGATAGATAGATAGATAGATAGATAGATAGATAGATAGATAGATAGATAGATAGATAGATAGATAGATAGATAGATAGGTATAAAGTGACTGAGATAGATAGATAGATAGATAGATAGATAGATAGATAGATAGATACTGAGAGAGAGAGAGAGAGATTAAGAGACTGAGAAAGACAGATAGATAGATATTAAGTGACTGATAGATAGATAGATAGATAGATAGATAGATAGATAGATAGATAGATAGATAGATTACAATTATGCATTACTATAGAGTTTCGCTAAATTACGAAACTGATTTTACCTTTGATAAGTACTGAAGTTTATTACTTATAATTTAATAATTATCACTCGAATCTAATAATGAGCAATATATTATCAGAAATTCTGTTAAATTGAATTTACGTTAAATCATATAATTTCATATATATTAACTGCTAGAATTAATAGCTGGTATTTTTATTATATATATATATATATATATATATATATAGTCATCCAGGAACAGGTTGAAAGGAAGGCGACATTTTCTTCTTCGAATTAAAACGCCAATGACCGATAGAAAGAGCTTTTGCAATATTAGCAGCAGTGGTCATTGTTTACAATTTCACGCCTTCTCTCAATCCCTGAACCTGCTCGAACGGAATTAAATTTTCCGGTGGCGTATATATTGTCATCCACAGACAGACTGTTTCGCTGTATCACAGCTCATCAGTGTGTCTAGATATCCGATCACCTCAAGCCGGAAGCCAAACCCGACTCTTTTGGCACCAGTCGGAGATTTTACCTCTGAGCTATCAGTGCTCGTTTGAAAGGAATTTTTACGTACTTACTCTTCCAATAAACACGTCAATGGCCAACAGTATAAAAAAACTAAATATGTCATGAACATTACCTCTCCAATGAACTATAAATATGCAAGATCATCCTTATTAATTTGTTCAAATTCCACATAGGAAACTGTGATCCCGATAAAAATAAATTTGTCAATAATTATGTCGGATATGCCTCTATTCTATAATGAAGACGACTAAGTTTATATCCTCCGGGTCATAGCTGGCTATTGATCCATTAAATCAACCCGTAAAAAAAAACAACTTCTGTATGTAAAATCCTTCTCAAATGCACAAATATAATACATGATTCTAACTGCGCAAAAGCCTAAAAGTAATAGAAAAATAATCGTGGAAAACTAAACACAAACTTAATAATATCGGTTCTAAATACAACCATAAGTTACTGGCCGTGTTTGGGAATTAAAAACATGTATGAATCAGCAAACTACACATGATTTGCAATAATAAAAAAAAACAAATACTTTATCAGCCATTTTACTTTATTAGAGAAGGTTTGCTAGCCTAATACGCAATGACACATGTACAAAAACAATGCCCTATCCGATGGCAAATGCTGCTGGTGGTGCCAGGGGTGGCAGTACCACCTTAGCCAACGAAACTATGTTACCTTCCTTGGTTGACGGCTGACGAGTGCAAGGTATCGCACGTGTTTTCACACGTTGTATGTAAAGAATTTATATATATATGTGGGGGGGGTATATGTGTGTGTTAATCATTTTACTTCATGCAAGCGAATACGGCCACTAAGACGGCCACAAAGGGTTACTGAGTGTAAAAGAATATGAAGAAAAAGGAAACATTATTAAGGAGCGAGAACAATGGAAGATGAATCAAGGAGACAGTAGATAACGATTGCATTTACATTTAAACATTTGAAGATGAAAGTTGGTTAGAAAACAATAAGGACACATGGCACAGTGGATAAAGGCGTTGGTTAGATCAAGTGACAGTGTGAGTTCAATACCCGGTTAAGGCAGTGGAGAACTTGGAGAGGTAAATTAACAGAAGATAACTGATAACTGACATCCATTAGACATGGCACGTGGAACTAGAACAGTCTACCCAGCAAGTGAAATATAAGGTTCAGTTCGACATTCCAACTACCTGAAGAAGGCCGGAGCGTACAACGGCCGAAACGGCAAAAAAGATGAGGACAATAGTCCCAATAATGTAAACAATGATCAATAAGCACAATGAAAGAAACTGTTAGCAGAGAATTTACCAATTCAACGGTGAAATGATGGGACCTTGCCGCCAATGTAGTACTGCGCTTAAATTCATAAAGTCGAGAGCTCATCTGAACAATTAACATGAAAGTATTTATAAAAAAGGCACAGGGGAGCTACGTTACGGCGGCTGGAACGGGACTGAACGCGAGACGCTAAGAAACTGTTTGCATAGAACTTATTAGCCATTTCCACTTTTAAATGATGAGACCTTTCCGCCAATCTTGTACTGGGCTTAAATTCATAAAGTCTAGGTACCACAGAAAGTTCATCAGAACAATTACCATGAAAGTATTTATAGAAAAAAGCACAGGGAAGCTACGTTACGGCGGCTGGAAAGGGACTGAAACCGAGATGCCAGGTCAGGACCAATAATATTGCTGATTCTTTTTTTGTTTTTATGAAGAATCTCTATATAGAAGGTGTACATAAGTGTTTGTGTAAACATGTGTGTGTACACGCGTGTGTGTGTTTGTTTCTCTGTGTGTGTCGCGGTTAAAACGCGTAGAAAGTACCAGTTAATTTATTGTTCTTGAAATTCATTAGTTCTCTTTTATAATTACAGTTCCCCAATACGATGTTTAAGAGCCACTCTTGATAAAGAGTTATTGAATGGGGTTATGTCATATGACTATAAGAGGTGGTAGAAGGAAGTGAAGATCATAATGATAAAAAGAATAGAGAGTGACTGACAAAGTAGCAAAACATGTTGTCCTTAGAATATGGAATATAGTGGAAGTGGCATTGATTAGACTCCGCGGAGGCAGCATGGCGGGTCTGAGCTGTGAAGGTCTGAACTAGTGGAGCTCATCTGAACATTTGCCATGGAAATACTGATGCAGTAGCAATAGGCTTTGCAACGTTGCGTCAGCACGGATAGAGGCTGTATAGTGCAAAATAAACAAATCTCCAACAATATCACGCAAACCATTCTGAAGTGTATCGAGACTGGAATGTGACATTTGAGCAGATCCAAAGATGACATCTTTGCCTAATCTGAAAGGGTCAGAGGTTAGAAAAAGTTTCTAAATGAAATTGGCTAAACGATATACGCAAACACATATTTAAAAAAAAAATAAAAATAAAAATATTCAAATTTAA
Organism: Acanthosepion pharaonis; assembly: GCA_903632075.3. NCBI lineage: Eukaryota > Metazoa > Mollusca > Cephalopoda > Sepiida > Sepiidae > Acanthosepion > Acanthosepion pharaonis. Next base: position 123,306 of record CAHIKZ030001385.1, on the reverse strand, counting down.
AACTTTCAAATATCAGCATCCCCTCTCTTTCATGCGCATGTGTAGTTGGAAGTGGTTTAACAAAGAACGTAAAGTGCGACACTGAAGTCCGAAAGCCCATAGGAATAGCGAAAGATTGCCTACTAAGCCAAGTATTACGAAACAGAAGAATTTCGTTAAAAACAAATAAAAGAGTCATTACTGAACTGTTATGTAATAGCAATCCTCCTATATGGCATTGAATGCTGGACAATTTCCTCATAGATGAAGAAGAAACGTGAAGCAAAAGAAAAATGTGGTTCTACAGGATCATGCTGACCGAACATGTTCGAAACGGCGAATGTGAACGAAAAGGGCATTTATATTTAACATCAGGAAGGGACAGTGGAAATTTCTAGGGAATATAATCAGGAAAGACGGCGTAGTAAATTTGATACTCACAGGACAGACTGGAGTCAAGCGAGATAGAGGAAAACAGCGCTTAACCTACCTGACGATCTAGAATGAATGGATGGCGTAGCAGGTTTTGGGAGAGAAAACCAAAAGATAAAATTTATTAAGATTTACAAAAGACATGAAATTGTGGAGAGCCATGATCGTCAAAGTCCTCAAGAGACACGGCACAAGAATATCAGTGTGCCGTCCATGGATTTTATGCATCTTCTTGATGGCTATTTCTTTTGTCCTGTTACTTCTCTTATTTTTATGCATACCTGCTTTACTTGCGATGATCACTGTTTCTGTTTCTGCACATTTTTTGTTGAGTCACTCCTCTTCAGCTCGCCTGCATTTGTTCCTAATTTCCTTGTGAAGACTCCTATATTCTATAACCGTTATATGCACCTTGGCATTGTTTTTTCTTTCATTTTCATTATGTCCAGACTTATTTGCCACACATTCCTTTTCCCTTTGACTAGTTTTCTTTAAGATGATCTCCATTGTTGATGTTACTAAAGCTTCTCTTAGCATCTCCCACATCGACTTTCCATTCTCTTTTTGTCGAGTGCGTCTTCTTTTAATACTGTCCATATATTTCACCTACATATTCGGGTGAATCAGGAGTCTGTCCTAGTGCAATTTGGGTGTTGTCTTGGACCTCTTCAATTTTCCTAGTTTCACATATGTTATGGGATCTTACCCATAATAATAATAATGGACTATTCCATACTTAATAAATACTGCGCCTCGAGTCAGTAGTTCAAGTCGAGTAAAGAGTCGAGTCAGAGGCAGTCCGAAACAGAGTCGCGTTCAGACAATTACTGCAAGACATTGGAATAGTGATACTGGTCGAGACTACATTATTCTCTCTACTAAACCTGATTGTTCATACTAATACTTCTACTTCTCTGTATATATTCCTGTTTGTAATATATCTATGTTATTCCATACCTGTGTTCGAGTTCTTCTTTATTGGTTCTACCTTGGACTATCACCGTGGTACAAGGAACCGGACCATAACAACATATTACATATCACTGAAAGATGACCGCTCCCGCATTCAGCACTTAGGCGGTTTTCTAAGCTAGCTAAGATTGGACACAAGGTCGAAAGTATGAGAGTACCAGTGAGGTTCGAACTCACTATTCAGTCGTAACTGATCTAGGGAGACATGCTTGCTAACCATTACACCACGTCGAAGTGCCCCGGGTATGTTCAGCAGTGTAACTGTATTACTGAAACTCTTATTGATAGTTATATAGTCGATTTGATTTTTCGTTTCTCCTCCTGGACTTCTCCATGTCCATATACGTTTTAGGTGTTCTTGAAACCAGGTATTGGCTTCTACTTACTCAGTCACCGTACAACTTTGGATCTGTCTCCACGTTTATTATCAGTGCCTTGCCTACTTTGGTCTCCCTTGTAATTTCTTGTAATTTGCATTGAGCGTTATCTAGCGTACAGTAAAACTTTTCAATTTCTTCTTACATGCTTTGTGCTGCCGGTGCATATACATTTAGGATGGATATTTCGAAAGGCTTTTCCTTTCAATTTAACGATAAGAATTCTTACGGATAGTTGGCAGTATCCCAGAACAGGTTTCCTCATGGCTTTGTCTAATATCAGTCCTATTTCTCTCTCATTTTTCTCTCCGCTGGCATATAAGACATTGTTTACCACTGACGAAATCTTCATTGTAAACAATCCAACCTCTTTTCGCAAACGCCTGAAATATTAACATTTAACCTATTCACTTCCTGTTTTATATTTTCTAGCTGGCCACATTGATTGAGTATTCCGATGTCCCATGTCCTGAGAACTGTTTGTTGTTTGATGCGAACAGTGGCTGGATGACGGTTCAGAGACACCAGTCGCTCATGTCTTCCCTTACCTAGCGAGGGATTAATTGCAAAGAATTTGAGCGACTTTACGCCATAGAGCAATTTTTATTAACGTTCTTACTTAAAAATTTCGAGTGTCATTCGAAGTAGTAGTTCTGGTGAGGGACTTTCTCTTTAGATTTGCAAAATGACATGGCGTGTCGTAAAGGTCTGAACTGGTGGTACTGAAGAATGAAACTCATCTGAGAATTTTTCATGGAAATAGCGAGAGAGTGGCGACAATATTGCAATGTTGTGTTTGCATTGGTCGTATGATCAACGGAAGAATATAATTTTGTTGTTTTTTCTTTTACATTGGTCAATAAAAAAGAAATTTTTAAATGGTGCCGTGACACCAAACATATTTTTTCAGAGCGCTGAATCTGAAAATGAACTTACTTTTTCTTGATTAGCTACCGTTTTTGTTGTACAGAAATGCGCATTTTCTTTCATTTGTTTTCTGTATATATATATATATATATATATATATATATATATATATATATATGGACCGATGGCAATATTTCTCAAAATAAAATCGTAGAAACCACTCAGTTCATATTTAAACACACAAATATTGGTTTGTCTAATGAGAAATACTATTTTGTAATAACAATCAGACACGATGTCTTTAAAAAATACGATTGAATATACCAAGACCAACTTGTATTTTCATCAAATCATTTAATAAACTAGTAGCAGAAATAAAACCTTCGTGAACATAAGAACTATGGTAAAAATGTTCTCTTTCTTGTCTGTCATGTTTAATGTTATTTAAGTCCCTTTTCATACGCCAGTAGTATCATGTACAATAGAATAGGGGCATTCAATTCGGATGTCTTTACAATATTTACATTATTCGGACTATTATCCTCATCTTTGTCGCCATATTTATTACAACGTTTCGGCCGTTGCACGCCCCGGCTTTCTTCAGGTGGTTGGAATGTTGAACTGAACCCTTTATTTCGCTCATTGGGGTAGACAGTTCGAGTTCCACGTGCCATGTTTAATGGATGTCAGTTATCAGATTAATTCCCCCTCTCCAAGTTCTCCGCTGCCTTAACCGGGTATTGAACTCAGACTCTTTGGTTCTTGACACTGGATCTAACCATCGCCTTTATCCACTGTGCCATGTGTCCTTGAGGAATGTTTTTAGTTAGAGTTTCTTTCCAAGTGTGAAGACAAAATGCTCTCAATGTGTTTGATTTCCTTATAGGTCTCTTATTATGAAACAAGAATTATTTTATTAGCGCCAGCACACAATGTGTGATATATATATATATATATATATATATATATATATATATATATATATATATATATATATATATATATATATATAGGAGATTTAGAGAGAGAGAGAGAGAGAGAGAGAGAGAGAGAAAATTTCCGAATTAAATTTTTGCCGCAGAGTTACTTTTCCACTATAGTCAGTTTAATGTTTTTTTACTCAATCGTCAGGTGGTCGTCAGCTGCAGTGCGAAAATGGGAACCTTTATTCCCCCAGGCATGAATAAGATGATAAAATTATGACACACACTAACCAAACGCACCTGAAGCAGGCGGGGGGTGCAAGCACCAATCTGGACAGGATCAAATAAAGCCGTAAACACCTCCACCCCACAAAAAATGATGATTGCATAAAAGCATGAAACTGACAGTGGTGGTCGGACGCTGTACGCCAGAAATTTAAATTCTCCAAACAAGCACACACACACACAGACATATATATATAATATATATATATATATATATATATATATATATATATATATATATATATATATATATATATATATATATACGTATCTATGTACAGGGGTAATTAAATGACAAAATGAAAAAGAGTTTTTAAGAGAAACGTCCAAGATAATAATCAGATATAAAACTGTAACTGGCGTTTGTTTTATTTCTTCCCTCACCCTATTCAATAAAAAACTCTAGCGATTGAAACATTTGCCTGAAGAAATCCTTTCGGAAAACGAAACCCGTCACATATATATAAGGAAAAGACCGAGATATATAGATAGATGGATAGATAGATAGATAGATAGATAGATATGAACAGACTGAGATAGATAGATAGATAGATAGATAGATAGATAGATAGATAGATAGATAGATATGAAATGACTGAGATATATATATATATATATATATATATATATATATATACATATATTTACAGACTGAGATAGATAGATAGATAGATAGATAGATAGATAGATAGATATATGATAGATATGAATATATATATATATATATATATATATATATATATATATACACACACAGACTGAGATAGATAGATAGATAGATAGATAGATAGAGAGAGAGAGAGATGAAAGGATGAATAGATAGATAGATAGATAGATAGATAGATAGATAGATAGATAATAGAACAGACTGAGATAGATAAATAGATAGATAGATAGATAGATAGATATGAACAGACTGTTTTATATATATATATATATATATATATATATATATATATATATATATATATATATACAGACTGAGATAGATAGATAGATAGATAGATAGATTGATAGAGAGAGAGATGAACAGGCTGAGATAGATAGATAGATAGATAGATATGAACAGACTGAGATAGATAGATAGATAGATAGATAGATAGATAGATAGATAGATAGATAGATATGAACAGACTGAGATAGAGAGAGAGAGATGAACAGGCTGAGATAGATAGAGAGAGAGAGAGAGAGAGATGAACAGGCTGAGATAGATAGATAGATAGATAGATAGATAGATAGATAGATAGATAGATAGATAGATAGGAGAAGAAAGAGAAGTAGAGACCAAATGGGGATATTCATACTTAAAATCAGAATAGAAATGTAATTTCGGCGACACATAATGATATATAACGAGATAAGAGGGCTTATAGAATTTGATATTCCCAGGATCTACTGAAGGTATGACTAACCAACATAACGCGATGAAAAAGAGGCGCTAAATGTAACCTTGCGCTACAGCGACATGAATTTGTCGATAACATTTATCACCAAGGAAGACAACACATAAATAAAGCAGGCCAATGATTTATATTTTCAATGTGTATTTCTATCTTTTTTTATATTTACAATTCATTTGCCAACAAAATAATGAGTGATTAATGTTTGTATTTTTGTATATATAAGGATTATTGCGTCATTTTGGGTCCAAAAGTTCTTTAAAGTTAATTTGCTTTTATTGTAACTGAGTTATCAAAAACAACTGCAGAAAACCAGAATTGGCTTAACAATAAGTTTATTACCTTCTGGTACAAATAACCATAATATATAATAGAAACTAGGAAAGAGAATGTTTAGCCGTGAATGACTGTTTTCAGCAAGAGGTCCTTCTACTACTGCTCCACCTGCTACTCCTCTTGATGTAGGAGTATTTTATCTTTCATCCGACGGCCGAGTCCAAACTTATAGGAAAATATTCTCCCTCACAAGTTTCCTCATCAAAGGTGTGGTATAGGAAACTATTATAATTGTTTATTTTACAATGTTTAATACTGTATATTCTGTTATTCAGTTCTTTACAATATATGTTGTTGAGTGCTTTCTAAAATATATGCTGTTCAATACTTTATAATTTGTTGTTCAATGCTCTGTATCTTGTTCAATAATTAATAATTTTTTGTTCAATACTTTATAAGTTTTTCAATGCTTTTAATTTTTTGTTTGATACTTGATAAGTTTCTTCAATACTTTATAATTTGTTGTTCAATACTTAATACAATAAACGTTGTTCAACTGTTCATAAAATAACATGCGTAAAAAATTGCTTTAGCAAATGCTGATCACGTTCTTTATCACAGCTTCGTTTTATAACTCTGAGGACATTCGGTTTAGAAAGACAAAAATATTGTCGGTTTGTATCATGCGAAACGGTAAAAATGGCGTTTACTCAAATATTGAAGAAAAAGATAATACTGTTAAACTTTATACTGAATAAAGGATTGATTTTTTAATCATTTCACCCCAAGCAATGCAAGAGAGCCTCAAAGAAACACATAATTAACGAGAGAGAACAATAAAAGAACAGAATTTAACATAGAACATATGGTTTAACTGCGATAAAATAACAAACAACATCAAATTCTCGATGCCCTATATCAAAATCAACCAACCAATATTCAACAAAATGTTAAGTGGATAAAGGCGTTGGTTAGGTCCAGTGACAGGACCCAAAGAGTTGTGGGTTCAATACCTGGTTAAGGCAGTGGGGAACATGGAGATAAATTAACAGGAGATAACTGATAACTGACATCCATTAGACATGGCACGTGGAACTAGAACTGTCTACCCCAGCGAGCGAAATAAAGGGTTCAGTTCGACATTCCAACCACCTGAAGAAAGCCGGAGCGTACAACGGCCGAAATGTTGTAATTAATATGGCAACAAAGATGAGGATAATAGCCCGAATAATGTAAATATTGTAAAGACATCCGAATTGAATGCCCCTATTCTATTGTACATGATACTACTGGCGTATGAAAAGGGACTTAAATAACATTAAACATGACAGACAAGAAAGAGAACATTTTTACCATAGTTCTTATGTTCACGAAGGTTTTATTTCTGCTACTAGTTTATTAAATGATTTGATGAAAATACATGTTGATCTTGGTATATTCAATCGTATTTTTTAAAGATTTCGTGTCTGATTGTTATTACAAAATAGTATAGTACAACGGCCGAAACGTTGTAAGAAAAATGGCAACAAAGATGAGGACAATAGTTCGAATAATGTAAATAGTGTACATAATACCTCATCTCAGAAATATAGACAGATACTGAAAGGCCGAAACGTTGTAATAAATATGGCGACATTATGAGGACAATAGTCCGAACAATGTGAATAGTGTACATAATACCTCATCTCAGAAATATAGACAGATACTGAATTGCCGAAAGTTTCTGATAAATGTGGCGACAAAGATGAGGACAATAGTCCCAATAATGTAAATAGTGTAGATAATACCTCATCTCAGAAATATAGGCAGATATTCAAGAAAATGTATTACTAATATAGCAACAGGATATTAAATTTTAATATTTAAATTTTACATTTCAGCCAATTTCCGGTCAGCTCCCTTTTACTGAAACGCTTGTTTTGTAAAAATTCCATAAATACAACGGATAAATTAACAATTTTTTAAATAATTATATGCAAAACGCGTTCGCGTGTGTTTTTAAAAAATCCTATCACAACGGAATTCAGATTTTATTGCAGTTAGAATAAGTTTGCATTTGTAATTTACTTTTCTGAAGATGATTTTGGAAAAATTGAAAGTACTTGGGTTAAAATAAATATGGTGTCTTCCTTGATGAAATTCATTTTAACATCAAGAAACTGATTAGACAACCGAAAAGGATTAAAATAAAAATAAGTTGACACAATATGTTTATATTATTCAGCGAAACATATATATATATATATATATATATATATATATAGAGAGAGAGAGAGAGAGAGAGAGAGAGAGAGGATGTCCATAAAGTTCGTGTGCACTTTAAAAAATTTATAACTTTATTTGTATTTGCGATAGAAATACTCTGTAAAAATGGTATAAAGTTTAATGTACCTAGTTTTAAGTATAGCTAAAATAACTAATGTGATTTCATGCATTACTGTAAATCAGTTGGCAAATGTTTTCCGTGAACTACAAAATCGTATTACCCTTTGTATTGCTAATGATGGAGGACATGTGGAAACTTAAATAAAATTTCAATAAAACCTTAACAAAACATAGATTTACTTCTTTCTAATCCTTTTAACAAATTATTTCTATCGCAAATACAAATAAAGTTATAAATTTTTTGAAGTGCACACGAACTTTATGGAACTTTATGGACACCCTGTGTGTGTGTGTGTGTGTGTGTGTGTGTGTGTGTGTGTATGTATTGCAATAGCAAAAGAACAAGCGTAATTTAAAATTCAAATTACAAGGCATAGTGTAAATTTAATATCTAAAATCAACCGGTTTCGTCCCAGTTTTATCAAGTCTCATATATATATATATATATATATATATATATATATATATATATATATATATATATATATATATGAGACAGTTGTTGCTATCAACCGTGTATTGGTTGATATATTGAAAAGTAATTGTCATCTTTGGTAATGGCTTATGTAAGCCGAAAGCTTAGATTGGATTTAAACTTGTATCAATATGGTGATTTCCTTTCGTCCTTCAATGATAATGTTATTAAGCTTATCAGACAATATGAAAGGTATTTTCTTAAAATAAATAGACAAGACTTGTCTATATTATTTAATGAAACATGCATCAATATATATATATATATGTGTGTGTGTGTGTGTGTGTGTGTGTGTGTGTAAACATTATGAACAGAGTAATCAAACCTGCTTGGTGACTGTCTGTCACATCTTAAGTAATCATCATACTATGTTTAAGGCATGAAATTTACAGCCAACATAGAGTATCGCATTGATTTCTAATTCCATGTTTTTTTTTTTTTATCTCTATGAGCGATATTATACATTCTTCCTCACATAAATATAGGACTGTTAAACAACAAATGCATATATACATATATATATGTGTGTGTGTGTGTGTATGTTTGTGTGTGTGTGTGTGTGTGTATGGCAGAAAAACCTGTGAGCTGCAAACCGGCGATGTAGAAAATATGATTTAAAATAAATACCAATTTTGCGAAATAATTCTGTTAATTTTACTTTGAAAAACTACCACGTTAAAAGGAAGTTATAATTTGGGTGTGTATGTTTTATGTTGTTTTTTTTTTTTTTTGTTCTTTTTTATTTTTTTTTTTTTTTTTGTAGGTGATGGTATGTTAACTAGATATTGCAAACTGACAGAAATAAATTAATACGTAAAGTGGTTAAGGAAAAAAAAAACTTTAAAAATATCAGAAAGTTTGAGGGAAAAAAAACATTACTCAGATTTTAAAATCTTATCTTTTTCTACTTAAATGAAAATTGCTTTGAATAAAATCTAAAATTCAACTGCTCAACATGAACTGAATTTTCTTGGGAAAACATTTCCCTTGGATTTATTGGAATTCGGTTGGAATTTTTGTTAACAATTTCTGGAAGGAGGGCGAATTTATGGTCGACCCTATAAGGAGCAGTTGGCTCGTATGAATGATCAGGTGGAGCCAAAAACGACCATTTGTATGTAAGAATGTGAATGATGTAAGATAATGTCCGTACACTATGATGAAAAATGTGTTTCGACAAACATTTGGAGCTGTGTTTAGATGTTCTTTTACAAATTCATCATTACCTGACGATTACTTGGAAAAACATATTTTTACGAACACTTCAAAAATAGTTTAAAAAGAAAACTTAATTATAGGATGTTTCACTATGATTGAAACAAAGCAGCGGCCTCTCAGATAAGGACAGCTTGAGGGGGGTGAGGACCTTGAAGAGGAGGAACAGTGATTCCAGTAGAATGATGCTCCTCCTCACACTGATAATGTTAGCATGGCGTCTAAAAGCCGACAAAGCTGAAGTGGAATAGACACCTCACTCGCCTGACCCCTCAGATTTCGTCCTCTGGAGGGTTTCTCATGGACAACTGCTACCAAGGAAACCCTCGCACCATTGCTGCATTGAAGGTTTGATTCAAGCGATCACCCAGGAGGAATATGCACGCGTTATCAACAACTTTGCACTTAACAATGCCTTCAACTGAACGACGGACATCTAGGGCTCCTCTTAACATTTTTGGTTCATGTTTGAGACTAACTGGTTCCAGATCCTAAAATGTTATCTTTTTACCTTTCAATAAATATAATTTCCATTACTCTATCATTTGTTGTCCTTGATTTGTGCCTGGTCATTTTGTTTCAAAAATTGTGAAACACCTTGTATATAAAAGAGCGATAAATTTACATCAGAAGAAAAGGGTGTAAATTGCCGGCATTTTATATTTTTAATTTCGCGCATGCGTGTTGTTTAAAAAACGATTCAGTCACTGGAAAAAACAAACGTTCATGAGATTAAGATTAATCACATTCTGTTTCGCCAGATTTGGTTAAAATAAATGCAGTTTTTCTGATGATGTTACTTGATTGGCAAAACATGTCAAAATTTTTATTTATTTTTGGCCGCAATTCTCTATAAAGAGCATCCAGAATTTTAAGTTGTTGCTTATTATTATTTTGATAAATTACTAATCTATCAGGTCATCCCATAAGTTCTGTCCGAATTTTAACTTTTTGTTAAAACGAACGAAATTCAAAGAGTATTTTATAATGTCTAATGGAGCTGAACATTATTTTTATGTTTAGATGCATTTAAACTGATCAAATTTTATTTCAGAGAACAATAAAATTAAATTTTGTTTGATTAAAACCCTGCTAACATGGAAGTACCCAAGAATCATTTGAGGCACATAATGCTTTATGAGTTCAAGAAAGGAAACTCAGCAGCCGAAGCGGCTAGAAACATTCACTCAGTTTATGGAGAGGAATGTGTGAATGAAAGA
>CAHIKZ030001385.1:92500-107500 GCA_903632075.3 Acanthosepion pharaonis | reverse complement strand
ATGGGTGTAATGATTTTTCAAGTATCCTGCCTTTATGTGCAGCTCATGTCATGTCATTTTTTGTTTGTTTTTATTTTTTGTTGTTGTTTGTCAACTATCTCATCAGTTAATCGTGACGTATCATATTTTTTTTGTTTTCTTTTCTTTTCATTATTATATTATTATTTGTGAGATATATTTAACATGTGTGCACCACACCCGAACTTTACTCTCAGCAACAAACAAATAGAACCGTAACAAATCGGACTTTGCCACACATTGCCAGTCAACCAGGATCCAATAAATAACGTTAAAAGCCAAGGCGTGACACTGTGTCCGTTGTCGTGATGTTGACAGAGTAACCATGTTGGACATTTTACGCTCCCATATTCAATTTTTTTAATAAAAATAAACCCTATCCATAAACTGCTTTAGTCAGTATTAGTGCATACTTATTGTATAGTATTCTAATAGTGATTTGAGTCAATATTAGTTCGTATTTAATACTTAGCCAGTATAGTATTTTAGTATTTAAATTAACTTGAGTCAGTATTAGTTCGTTTCTTTATTGTATAGAATATTTAGTAATATAGTATTGTAATACTGCCTTGAGCCAGTATTAGTGCGTACTTATTGTATAGTATTCTAATAGTGATTTGAGCCAGTATTAGTTCGTATTTATTGTATAGTATTGTAATACTGACTTCAGTCTGTATTAGTGCGCATTTATTGTATAGTATTGTAATACTGACTTGAGCCAGTATTAATGCGTACTTATTGTATAGTATTTTAATATTTACTTAAATCAGTATTAGTTCGTATTTATTGTATAGTATTGTAATACTGGCTTGAGCCAGTATTAGTTCGTATTTATTGTATAGTATTGTAATACTGACTTGATCCAGTATTAGTGCGTACTCACTGTATAGTATTGTAATAATGACTTGAGCCAGTATTAGTTTGCATTTATTGTATAGTATTCTAATACTGACTTGAGCCAGTATTAGTGCGCATTTATTGTATAGTATAGTAATACTGCCTTGAGTCACTATGACTGCGCATTTATTGTATAGTATTGTAATACTGACTTGAGCTAGTGTTAGTGTGTACTTATTGTATAGTATTTTAATACTTACTTGAGTCAGTATTAGTTCGTATTTATTGTATAGTTTTGTAATACTGACTTCAGTCAGTATTAGTGCGCATTTATTGTATAGTATTGTAATACTGCCTTGAGTCAGTATTACTGCGCATTTATTGTATAGTATTGTAATACTGACTTGAGCCAGTATTAATGCGTACTTATTGTATATTATTTTAATACTTACTTGAGTCATTATTAGTTCGTATTTATTGTATAGTATTGTAATACTGAACTGAGCCAGTATTACAATTCTAATCAAGCTCCTGATCACTAAGGATCTATGCTTGGCCACAATATTTTCCAAGAACCCTTCTACTAGGAATTTCCGGTACACAGGTGACGACATAGATCTTCGGATGTCAAATATCTCCAGAATTTCAAAAATGGAAAGTCCCAGCTGTCTAGCACGCGTTATCCGTTTGTAATCCGATTTTTCACGTCTGCTTGCCATAAGCACATTAGCTCCAATTCACACGAACCAGATGTCAGAGCTCAGCTGATATACAATATGGATAAATTATAGTCTAAATGACGCAAAAATGAAAATAACACTGACATCTCATTTTAACAAATATATTTACCAAAATTGCATAAAAATATCTTGAAATATTAATCGTTAAATTTATTCAATAAAATCATCACTGGCTTTAACCTCGACCTTCAGACGACTTCAGAATTTCCTGCAACCATTCGGATGGTCTCTTCGTTAAAGTTAGTGAATGCTGTCGTAATCCTTGCCTTCGTCTCATCTTTGGTGTTACAAGGAGTTTTGTTAGTCTTTCCGTCTACTGCACCCCACTCATAATAATCAAGGGGGTTGCAGTCTGGACAGTTAGGTAGCCAAATGTAAGGTGTGATGTTGTCGCAGAAATTGTCTGACAGTCATGACGGGGTTCACCTGCTTGTGTGGCATGGTGCAGAGTCCTGTTGACAGAGGATCTTCCAAAAGACACCTTCTTGAACCAGGGCAGCACTACCTCCTTAGCTTGAAGGGATCGTTTTCGATTATGACCAACAAATTCGGGAGTTCATTTCTTATCAGAACAATCAGAGTGAGTTTTCAGAGCTGCCCTACCTTCGTAATCATCATTAAACTCATCTCTTTCAGAATCCTATGCACTCTCCTCAGATTGACACCAAAACACTCTGAAATGTTTGTACTAGAGCCAAGCAGTACAGAATGCCGTTTCCAAATTTCTGGCAAAGTGAATTAAGTGATGGTGCTCTTTTTCTCACGGACGGTGTCCAACTGACCCTACTTTACTGTGCATTCGACAAAATAAAAATAAAAACCCATGAAACTAAAAATATAAACTGTCGATAATTTACCCATCGCACCTTATTTACATGACGTCAAAGAAGAGTGTCGGCCTCAACCATTATTTCTTATTTGTCCCGTGAGTGCATTTGTTTATATCATTGATGTAAATTATTTTGCATAATTCTAGGCGTGTAACTGTTCCTACCCTGTCGTATTTGATTTGTATTCTTCTTCAGCCTACTTACTGCGTTCATTTATAATTTGGTTTAAACTTTCATCTCTATCTTCACAAAGCCAACATTTTTTTTTGTCATTTTTGTTTCTTTAAGGTTTCTTTTTGGTTTTACTGCATTTGCTCTCAATGTCATTGGAAAGAAATTCCGCTTTTTTTGCCCTCTGATTAATTGTATACGGAGCTTTTTCCTATGCGGTAATTTAGCTTTTAAATTCGACAGAAAGATTTCCTTTTTGTTTTTTCTATTATCGTTTTTTTTCACCGTTCGTTCTTTTAGAGTTCTTTTCTTGCCAATAAAGATTAAAATCAACTCCACGCTGAATTAGGCCTGTGGTTAGATGCAAATCCGGTGTTGAACAGCTGCTAATAAATTTAAATCGTCTCAATCCTTGATTTGCACCGATACTCATAAAAAAACAAAACCCGCTCAACCCGAACTCAAATTTATTGAGGCTAAGAGATAATCAAGAAATTGCTGAGCATTTTATAAGTTGTATTTTTTTTATTATTATTTTAGAAAAAAAACAAAAACTACATGGATTCAAAATTGTCAATATAAGGGGAAAAAAAGATCAAAGTGAAATGGAGATTAACTATCACAAATATTAAAAATATAAATATTTCCTTTGACACCATTGGACTTCAAAAAAGGTTAATCCAGACGACAGCTACGTTGATCGTGCACTTTTTTTGTGGATAGAATACACCAAGATAACATTAATTGCAAGTAAAAGACTTAAAATTACATACGGTGTTAATAGGATGAAACTTTGCGGGTTGAGAATTAAGTCTTTGAATTTTATTCTAATGCGAGTACAGTAGAAATTCAGTCGTTAAAGCATAATTCCTTAGTCCAAAAAATCAGAAGTCTCTTAATAGAGCGGTCGAATCGAGAAAGAATAAAATTCGATACAGCTTTGAGATATATCTACATATGAAATTGCCAAAAGTAGAAAGTCGTTAAGATAACAGGGCGATCATTACTGAATGACCCCTATAACTGTCTTTGTGCCATATTGTCAAACATATATCGATATGTTATCTCTTAAGGGGTTTAGTGAAGTAATTGATTGATTTGTATTTTAGGGCTTATCAACCATTTGGAGGTTATTTAAAGCCAGAAAATATTTTTAGATTGACAAATTTATTTTGGAGATAATAAAGTATTACGGACACAAATCCTGCTAAGAAGAGTTGGATAAGTGCCTTTTCCAAGACTAATATATCCAAGATCCAAGAAGTGGACACGTACCTTTTCCAAGACCAATATATCCAAGATCCAAAAGGTGGATACGTACCTTTTCCAAGACCAATATATCCAGGATTCAAGAAGTGGACACGTACCATTTCCAAGACCAATATATCCAAGAACCAAGAAGAGGATACGTACCTTTTCCAAGATCAATATATCCAAGACCCAAAAGGTGGATACGTACCTTTTCCAAGACCAATATATCCAAGATGCAAGAAGAGGATAATTACCTTTTGCAAGACCAATATATCCAAGATCCAAGAAGTGGACACGTACCTTTTCCAAGACCAATATATCCAAGATCCAAAAGGTGGATACGTACCTATCCAAGACCAATATATCCAAGATCCAAGAGGTGGATACGTACCTTTTCCAAGACCAATATATCCAGGATTCAAGATCCAAAAGGTGGATACGTACCTTTTCCAAGACCAATATATCCAAGATCCAAAAGGTGGATACGTACCTTTTCCAAGACCAATATATCCAGGATTCAAGAAGTGGACACGTACCTTTTCCAAGACCAATATATACAAGATCCAAGAAGAGGATACGTACCTTTTCCAAGATCAATATATCCAAGATCCAAAAGGTGGATACGTACCTTTTCCAAGATCAATATATCCAAGATCCAAAAGGTGGATACGTACCTTTTCCAAGACCAATATATCCAGGTTTCAAGAAGTGGACACGTACCTTTTCCAAGACCAATATATCCATGATCCAAGAAGAGGTTACGTACCTTTTCCAAGATCAATATATCCAAGATCCAAAAGGTGGACACGTACCTTTTCGAAAACCAATATATCCAAGATGCAAGAAGTGGACACGTACCTTTTCCAAGACCAGTATATCCAAGATCCAAAACGTGGATACGTACCTTTTCCAAGACCAATATATCCAAGATCCAAAACGTGGATACGTACCTTTTCCAAGACCAATATATCCAAGATCCAAAACGTGGATACGTACCTTTTCCAAGACCAATATATTCAAGATGCAAGAAGATACCAAGACCAATATATCCAAAATCCAAGAAGACGTACCTTTTCCAAGACCAATATATCCAAGATCCAAAAGGTGGATACCAAGACCAATATATCCAAGATCCAAGAGGTGGATACGTACCTTTTCCCAGACCAATATATCCAAGATCCAAAACGTGGATACGTACCTTTTGCAAGACCAATCTATCCAAAATCCAACAGGTGGGTACGTACCTTTTCCAAGACCAATATTTCCAAGATTCAAGAGGTTGATACGTGCCTTTTCCAAGACCAATATATCCAAGATCCAAGAGGTGGATACGTACCTTTTCCAAGACCAATATATCCAAGATTCAAGAAGTGGACACGTACCATTTCCAAGACCAATATATCCAAGAACCAAGAAGAGGATACGTGCCTTTTCCAAGACCAGTATATCCAAGAAAAAGGTGGATACGTACCTTTTCCAAGACCAATATATCCAAGATCCATAATTACCTTTTCCACCAATATATCCAAGATCCAAGAAGTGGACACGTACCTTTCCAAGACCAAGATCCAAAAGGTGGATCCAAAGACCAATATATCCAAGATCCAAGAGGTGGATACGTACCTTTTCCAAGACCAATATATCCAGGATTCAAGATCCAAAAGGTGGATACGTACCTTTTCCAAGACCAATATATCCAAGATCCAAAAAGGTGGATACGTAACGACCAATATATCCAGGATTCAAGAAGTAGACACGTACCTTTTCCAAGACCAATATTCCAAGATCCAAGAAGAAGATACGTACCTTTCAAGATCAATATATCCAAGATCCAAAAAGGTGGATACGTACCTTTTCAAGACCAATATATCCAAGATCCAAAAGGTGGATACGTACTTTTCCAAGACCAATATATCCAGGTTTCAAGAAGTGGATACGTACCTTTTCCAAGACCAATATTTCCAAGATTTTCCAAGATCAGGTTACCTTTTCGAAACCAATATATCAAGATGCAAGAAGTGGACACGTTATTCCAAGGACCAATATTTCCAAGACCAAATATCCAAGATCCAAAACGTGGATACGTACCTTTTCCAAGACCAATATATCCAAGATCCAAAACGTGGATACGATTCAAGACCAATATATTCAAGATGATAAGTGGATACGTACCTTTTCCAAGACCAATATATCCAAAATCCAAGATCACGTAAAGACCAATATATCCAATCCAAAAGGTGGATACGTACGTTACCTTTTCCAAGATCCAATATATCCAAGATTCAAGAAGTGGATACGTGCCCAATATTCCAAGACAAGAGGTTGATACGTCCAAGATATAAAGATCTAAGAGGTGGATATGTACCTTTTCCAAGACCAATATATCCAAGATTCAAGAGGTTGATACGTAACTTTTCCAAGACCAATATATCCAAGATCCAAGAGATGGATGGAGATGGTACCTTTTGCAAGTGTTTTTTCGCGTAAATGAATATAACAAATTAGAATTGGAACTCGACTCACTTCCACTTCCGAGGCGTTATCCATAACAACACCGGCACACCCAAGCTTACAGCACCCGGAATTCCCATGCAACGCTTAACAAAATTTATGGAGAACTGAGACCAATCTCACTTAAACTCAAACAAAAACGATTACAGTTTGCTGACCACTGCCACTGAACGGACAGGGAGGTCGTCTCGTCTTTATTCCTATGACATCCCATAGCTCGGGACGTAGGATTGGACATTGGGGATCTGGAGGAGGCAATGTGTGGAAAGGGATTTTTAATGAGTTCCGACCAACCACAGGGAAGTCGAAGGGTGATGATCATTCCTAAACGGTCACCCATCTAGATACTTACTTGGCTCGACGTTGCTTAACTTCGATGATCGTACCTGTACCGTTATTTCAGTGTAATATGTCTGTAAGCCCTTGAGTGAAGTAAATATCTTCAGAGAACAAAATGAAGAAAAGAGAATTCGAGATCCTGTGTCACAAGCAGTTGTTCGTGAATCGAGCATCAATTCACCAATTCACATCAATATGAATTAAGCCTTGTAATGAAACTGATTCCAACAAATGCCAATAGAGGTCTTCGAAAAGATTATATTATGCTTAACAATCAGATGTCTCTGATCCAAATCTGTTATTCGAATGCCTCACTCTTATTTTACCAATATATTTACCAATCAGTTTCAGAGATGATCTCTGTTCAAATTTTTCGCCATTTCCAAAATATATATTACCCCCACTCGATACATTTATAATGCACCTCCAAAATCTATTTGACCAGAGCATAGCACCTGTTATCTCCTCTGAAAGGTGGGGGAAACTGACTGTTCACATTCAATGCCTTAACTTGAATAAGACTAGGGAGGATTGTGAACCTGTCTTGTTCTATTGAGGAAAAATAAAATAGAAAATAAAACCAAAAACTAAAAATAAATAATAAGTAAAATTTCAGAGTTTAGGTACTGAATGTGGTTAATTCCTCAAAAACCAAACTAGTAACGTTACTCGTTACTGGTTACTAGTTTGGTACTAGTTTTGCAGACCCTAAATTTTCAACTATCGAAATGAGTGGCTGTTCTATTTTCTTTTTCTATTTTCTTTTTTTTTTTTTAATCAATTCACCCCAAGCAAGGCAATAATGCTACTAAGGCGCAGGGGCTACTGGGAGTGAAAGAGAATGAAAAGACTTTAGTAAGGGTGAAGGACAGTAAAAGAACAGGTTTCAGGAAGACGGAAGATGGCAATAATGCCACTAAGACGCAAGGGGGCTACTGGGAGTGAAAGAGAACCTACCTACTCCTATTGATGGAGAAATAAAATAAAAAACGAAAATAGGAATTATAAATAAATAGGAAAAAAATGTCAACGTTTAGACGAAGACGTTAGAAGTACAGAGTTGAAGTAGACATAAGAAGGAACCAGAAACCCAAACTTATGCAGGAAACAACGGAAAAATCTCTACTCCTGTTCAAAAATCCTTGGAGGAGTTCGAACCGGACGATAGTCTAACTTATTTACTAGTATTTCGGAAAGAATAAAATAAATAAATAAATAAAATTTCAAATTTTAGGCGCAGATTTCAGAAGTATAGAGTTGAAGTAGAAAGCAGAAACCCAATCCTAAACAGGAAACAAGGGATAAACCCTATTCATACCTCAATGGTACACCTTGCCTTGTAAGACTTTAGGAGCTTAAACTCATCCCAGACTTAAATAACTATCTACTACTAGTGGCTTTTGGACCCTGTATAGGGTGAAAATTAATAAAAATTGTTTTCTATTTTGAGGTTATATTTTTGTCACGATCTATGGCAATCATTATACATTTCAAATCTTCAAATAAATAACCATAAATACATTGTTTTATACATATATATATATATATATATATATATATATATATATATATATATATATATATAAATATTCAGATGTAGTATATCTGTACAAGAGCCAAAATGAATGAAAAGACAAGAGGAAAACTATACTCTCGGACTTTATTAAGGCAAATGTGAAGGTCTTATTTTGCAACAAGTATATATTTGACAGTTACTCAAAACTTTTAATATTTTGACAGTTACTCAAAATTTTTAATATTATGACAGTTACTGAAAATTTTTAAATTTAAATTTCGGTCTTAGAAGCTAGATTACACCATATAGAATCTTCGAAAGGAGTTTTTTTTTTTCATTTAAAGACGCTCATAAATATTCAACAAGTTAACTGAAATGTCTAGGCATTTTGACCATAGATTACGTCATGTGCCATCTTCAAAAGGAAATTTTTAAATTTAAAGACGCTCATAAATATTCACCAGGTGAACTGAAATGTGTAGACATTTAGACCTTAAATTAAATCATTTAGTATACTCAAAAAAAGATTTTTGTTTTTGCATTATACATCTCTAAAAGTTGAAATGGTGGATTTAGCTGCTTTCTTTTTAATTTTCAACACATTTTTGTACCTGTCGGCTTGAGAAGTTAGTAATTCCTTCAGGCGAGATGAGAAAAACCGGGTCGTAGATTGATAATTTGATAATATTCGATGGCAGCACTCTCGAGAATTTTCCTTCTGAGGAAATTAGTTTTTCTTTTGATGAGTGTGAATCGAACGAGTGGTAAGGCACAATATATATATATATATATATATATATATATATATATATATATATATATATATGAAAGTGAATATTGAAGTCATTACTCTGAGGTAACAGGCTGTTTCATGCTGCACGCAATCGTCAGGCCGCGAATGGTGGATTTTTCCTCGGCTATTTATATATATGGGTCAGTGGTGCATTGTGAGTAATCTATTCTGGCGGTTATTTTTGCGGGAGTGGCTTGTTTATTCATTTATTTATTTGGGTTAATTTATTTTACTTGTTTTTCATTTTCATTTTGAATTATTTATTCTTTTCGTTTTTTGATGTTTTAGTAACGTAGTAAAAAAATTGGTGGGCATTTGCTTAGGTCGCTTACTTAATAGTTTGTTTTGGTCCGGGATGATAATTAAAGCTATTTATTCGTCCAATGTTTTGATTGCCGTAGTCTATTCTGTTATTTTAGCGGGTGGACAGGTTTTAATTTATTTATTTGGATTGATTATTTTTACTTGTTTTTATTTATTCATGCTTATTTTTATTAGTTCTAAAGGTTATTTTAGCGGTGGCGATTTGTTAATTTGTTCATTTATTTATTTATTTGGATTAATTTTATTAGTTTTCTTTTATTTGTTTTTTATTATTTTTTTATTTTGTATAAAAAAAAAATGTAAATAAATAAAAAATTTCCACTTTTATATTTATATTTACATACGCTCTATCTCTGATATTGAGCCCTTTATCCCATAAATATAGCACACCTTTAAACTATATTTCTTCATATACATATATATATATATATATATATATATATATATATATATATATATATATATATATGGGTAGTTAGAAGTATGACAAAGTGGAAAAATTTTTGCGATGGGATTCGTTCCTTAACACTTCACCGGACCAAGTTTATCTTGCACAGACTTAGTCAGCTTAATTCCTAAAAGACGAAACGCGTTATTCTAAAACATTTTCCACTTTGTCATGCTTATTCAAACTTGTATAAAAAACGGATTGCTACCCATATATATATATATATATATATATATATATATATATATATCTCCCAAAGTTAAAGCAACTATACGAAGCTTAGAACGGCTCATAATCAAACATAATAGACATTCGTTTTCTGTTATATTTAACAATATATGTTTGAATATATATATATATATATATATATATATGTATATATATATATATATATATATATATATATATATTTTATAATGGACATTCGTTGTCTGTTATATTAACAATATATCTTTGAATATATATATGTGTGTGTGTGTCTGTCTGTATATATATATATATATATATATATATATATATATATATATATATATATATATATAATTGCTGAACAAGGTTCAATTTACACTATCAAATAAACTATTGTAAATATTTGTAATGAAAATATTGTAAGCTGAAATTCACATTATATATAAGTCGATGCTAAAAACCTGTCAATAATTGTTAATATCAAATTTAATGTCAGTATATTGACTCGCCTAAGAAAATCTGAGTGAGAGTATCTATTTATTCTTATTTAATAAGTGAAATATCTGGAGAAGTAAATAAACATTGACTTCCTCAACTGGTGTATGTACTAATATACTTTTGATCGACGTAGTCTTGTTCTTGGCGTAGATGTATTATTTTTTTAAAAAATAGGCCCGTGTCTCCAATAACTGAACAGGCGTTTGTTACCATCAAAAGTTTAGCACGATCGGAATTGTTACAAAATCAAGCAGGTGTTTTTCATCTACCTGGGTGGAGTTGATATTCTGGTTCCTGTGTGAGTCAAATGTGTTAATGCTATTTTTAGGATGAGTTTGCTCGCGAATTCAGCCTTTAAATTTGTTCATTTCATAAGAACAGTGTTTTCTTTAGCCTCCAATAATATAAAAAGGTGCAATAAAATTAAGAACAGTAAAAAAAGAAATACATAAAACGAATAAAAACGGTACACAAGGATAATATTGATAAGAGTGGTAAAGAGAATAGCAAAGACGACATAGAAGAGTCAACAACGGACAATAAAATACAATGTCTGGCAAAGCAAGGATAGCGATTTCGTTCTTATCTCTGGAAATATACCTTTTGTTTACTTAACAGCGAACTGTGTATAAATCTATTGAGAGAGGGAAAAAGTAGATCGGATATGAAAAGGATAATAAAATACAAAACATTCCAGTCGGAGATAGATAGATAGATAGATAGATAGATAGATAGATAGATAGATAGTAGCAGACTGCAATAGATAGATAGATAGATAGATAGATAGATAGATAGATAGATAGATAGATAGAACAGACTGGAGTAGATAGATAGATAGATAGATAGATAGATAGGAGCAGACCGGAATAGATAGATAGATAGATAGATAGATAATGAACAGAATGAAAAAATACAATGAAGAGAATTAAATAGATAAATAGATAGGTCATGAACAAACTGGCACACACACATACACATACACACACACACACACACACACACATACATTCACTCCAAATGTATCTAAGTTATCACGGAGTTCAGAGCAACGTTAGATCTTAACGTTTATTCCAACTTAATTTCAATAAAAACAAAATAAATAGAAAAACATTTTTGTTCCTCAGTTTCTTCTTTAAATAATTTCATAATTTTAAGATTAATATAAATTAAATTTAGAATTTAAAATTGTTTATTTTCAATTTGGAATTTTATAGTATAATTTAATATTTATTAGTTAGAATTAATTCTATTTTAGTCTAACCCTAACATTAAAGCATTAAATAATTATTATAACCAAAGGTCGTTGTCAAGTATTTTTGAATTCTCATATACTTGTATTTTGATTGGTCATTCCATCTTATGTAACAGCGTTTCCACTAGCGATTGGTGTTTGATTGATTTGGACCTTTTAAAACCCTTTATTATATTTTCAACACCATCACTTGATAAAACACCAGAAGTGTTGAAACAAAATGGCTATTTCGTAGTGACTTTATAACATATTTATGTTATAATTTTCGAATAAATAATTATATATATATATATATATATATATATATATATATATACTTTTTTATTTTAGGATATTACATCAAAAACGTGTAAAAACGCTACACAAATGTAATCATGTTTCGATGTGTATTAACACATCTCGTCAAGCGTTAGTAAGTGACAGGTGAGTAGACAACTTATTGAGATTTAAAAACAACATACATCTTCTTTTAACGAGAAAAGGAGGAAAAGAAAAAGAGTAAGAAAAGTAGATAGTAGCAGGAATTATTTTGTTTTTATTTAGATCAACCAATCGAAATGGCCTACACTAAGTTCAAAGTAAGGTGAAAAAACGAAAGTTAAGAACCAATCATACGTAAGAGGTCATCACCCACAGACGACATCCAGAGGTCATATTCAGTATGGATGTAAAATGGCTACAATTTTATACATTAAACAATGACATTTTCTATGAAAGAAAAAACGTAATTTAACAAGATAATCGACAAACTAGATACTCTATGAGTTAAAAAAAAAATAAAAAATTAAATTTTGCCGTTTTTTTTTATATTTTTATTGTTGGTAAATAAATAAAGAAATAAATAGATAGATCTAACAAAATTATTTAAACATATAGTGATTTTCTAAGCGTAGCTAAGATGTGGCACAAGGCCGAAAGTATGGGGCACCCAGTGAGGATCGAACTCACGACTCAGTTGTAATTGTTCTAGCGAGATAAGCTTGCTAACCATTACACCGCCTCGAGGTGCCCAAACATACACATCATATAAAACAAAGTAGAATGCAGCTGTTAACTAAAGGGTCGTTATATAGGGTTTTAATAAAAAAAACAATCAATGCGAAATGTCAAAATATCAGCCGAACGTCAATACATCTTTACTAAATATTATCAACACTACTAGAAGATTAATTAAAAAAATATACTACGTCAAAATTGATCTTACTGACAGAAAGATAAGCCTTATATAGTTCAAATAGGTTTAACTAAAATCTAAGAAGCAATTGTCACATTTCAAAGACTAGCAAGATTGCAGAGTCAAAGGTATGAAATGTTTACAATTAACTATTAATTCAAAACTTTGATTTAATAAAGGATCCTTATTCAAGAATTTGATAATCTGCATTTGTTTCCTGTAAACACAGAAAACAAGGTTCATATAAGGATCTACATATCCTGGCCAATTTTAAAATTTTCCATTTAACTTTAGGAGTTTTATTTTCATCTTTCAACCTCCTAAAATAATTTGAAAGTGAAGCATTATTTCTATAAATATTATTAATAAAAGACGATATGTGTTGATACCACCAGGTTTTGAAAAAATTCTTATTACTACCAATATAGAACTTTTCAACCCTCGGATTTTCCATTGTAGAGATAAAACAAAGATAAGCAAGGGATTCGGGTAAACATTTGTTTGACAATGGGCATTGGTTAGGATTCCTACAATTACATTCGTCGGTATCCTTAATAATATTTTCATTGGAACTTGTATTATGATTAAGTTTATTAAATTGGTTTAGAGTTCTAATGTTGTGCAACTTTATGATTTTCTCATGATTATTGGTGCAACTATAACTTTGCACCGATAATCTCGAGAAAATCATAAAGTTGCACAACAATAGAACACTAAAGCAATTTAATAATCTTAATCATAATCCAGTCGAGTTCGTTACATTCAATTACGAACAAATCCCTTGGGAAAACGTATGAATCCAACTCTATGGATTAAATAATAAGATTTGTATCAGAAAAAATAATTTTTATTCTCAAAAAATATTTTGCACGCAAAAAAAAAATCATTATTCTTCCGACTCGAAATAAGTTTCGGCTTTAAATAACCCACAAAGTGTCGATAAGCCATAAAAAAAACAAATCAATCTTTAAGCGGATTCCTTGTTGCGTTAATATCAAGTTTTATTAATATATACAAAGATTTCAGGAAATTATTGAAACGTATCTTTCCGAAATCAGCTGACATAATTACGATAGATAGCTAGATAGATATGAACAGACTGAGATAGATAGATAGATAGATAGATAGAGAGAGAGAGAGAGAGAGAGAGAGAGAGAGAGATAGAGATTGATAGATAGATAGATAGATAGATAGATAGATAGATAGATTTTTTTTCCGAAAATGTTTTTTTACGAAATCTACTGACACACTTACGAAAGAATTAATTCTGAACTTTTCAGAATATTGTTATCAACTCTGGAAAAATGTATTTCTAAAAATATTTGTTTTCCTTTTATTGTATGAAATGTATTGTACGTAAGTTTTATTGATTCCTTTGTCGACAATAAATATAATCGTCTTAAAAATGGTTTCATGTTGCCGCTTTTACAATAGAAATACCTACTTCGATCTTGGAAATGCAGATTTTTCATGATTCGGCGCAGAAGTCTTGCCTGTACTGAATGGCTTCAAACGCATTCGAGGCTAAAATATTTCGAATTGCCTCCCACTGCTGTAATTTTAGCAGTGTGGTATCATGGCTATCGACTCGGAATGTGAAATTGGGGATTTGCGTTCGAATTCCAGTCAGCTTCGCTACATTCACTTATGCACAAATACCCATGGGAAAAAGGAGTGAATTTCTCTCTTCTCCTGACAGCTGTGGGTTTAATAGTCAGTAGAGGGTTACAGTGCAAACACTGTTTACGCGGATATGCGTGGAAATGATGGCGGTTGATTCTAGATTTGAATAGATTATGATTGTAATGATAGGGAAAAGAGCATTCTCTACGGGGTTCGTTCAACAAAGAAGCGCTTCGTGGGAAGAAACTGCTCGAATGGAACTTACACCTCACGAATAGAATATGAAAGGAATGAGGATGGCTCGCTAGAATGGGCGTGGTATGACGTTCCTTAGCCGTGAATGTTAGAACTTGGGCATCTGAGGAATGCAGTTCAGCTGAACTCTTTCCGCTGAAATAGCGATAGAACAGCAAAGGCCTTGCGACGTTTTGGCCTGTGAGAAAATGAGGTTGCAGAGTGGAAAATAACTTGTTGGGGTGAAAAGAG
>CAHIKZ030001385.1:17500-87500 GCA_903632075.3 Acanthosepion pharaonis | reverse complement strand
GATCTGATAAAAATCTGAAATGATGCGATGCAGAGGAAAAATGTAACGTTCTAATTACAAACAGTAGCTTACTTGGTAAATTTGATAATCATGCTGCCTTTTCTACCTGCTCTGAAAACACTTTCACAAATATTTGAGAGAAATGTTATGAAAAGAAGATTTTCTAACATTGAACAAGTCACTCCAAAGCAAATTTTACGTTTTACACACACAAACGCACACACATACGTGTATATATATATATATATATATATATATATATATATATATATATATATTTTGTACCACTTGCACCGCTGAAGATGATCATAGAAGAAGACCGAAAGTACTTGGGAAATGAAAATAAAAGAAATTTAAACAGCTATAGCTCATCCTTTGACATCAATACACGGAAGGTTATTCGTGAGTATGAAAGGATTTTGTTAAAAATTAGCAGGCATAATGTCTGTAATTTATTCAATCAGACATGCTTAAAAGAGAATTTGCTGCCTAAATATACACACACAGACACACAGACACAAACACATGTATATAGCGTGTATAGTGGCAGCAGATCATTATTTAAACATATATTGTTAAATGTAACTGACAACGAATATCATGTTTTATCAGGAGCCGTTCCAAGCGTTGTATAATGGCTTTTGGATTCAAGGGAAAATAAAGACAAAAACTCTCCGACATTTGGTTATTTTTTATTATGATGACCCTCAATGTAAGCATTCAGCTCACATGAGCCATCGTTAGGATGGTTATATGGATATAACAACAAAGATATAGACCGTCAAAGATGAAATCCTGTTTTGTTTACATAAAAGTTTGCTATGCGACGATAACTGTTGTGGAATAACAGGCGCATATCGTAAATTCATAATGCTGTTCTTTGAGGTCGTACATGACTATATGAAAGAAAGAAATATTATCAACAGAACTATGTGTTTGAATGCATTGCAATAGGTTGTGACTGGTTTGTATTGTAATTTTGTTGAGTGTGGGTTGCTTTGTATTAATTTAAATGGTCTGATGTTGGACAGTTTTGTCTTTATCTTCTCTTGAAACTAAAGCGACGCTTGGAACGGCTCATGAAAAAACAATAAACATTCTTGTGTGTTACATCTAACAATATATGTTTACTTATATCTTATAGGGTCCTCCCCTTTTTCATATAAGTGGACTCGACCAAAGTGTTACTTGGACTGCTGCCGTTAAATACCCAGAGTCAGTCAGTATACAGAGAGAGTGAGAGATTGAGATAGTAAGAAGATTAAGATTGAGACTGAGTTGGAGGTAGAGTAATAGTGTGAGGTAACCGCTTGTAGAAGTCAGTTACAATCACGTAGACTCTAAGGAAGTCCTACTTCGAGACTGTATATATCTATATGTTATTGCTACTAACCGCGTTCCTGGATTTACTAACAGTATTACCCTTTGTATTATTGTGTAAATACATTTTATTTCTTATATTTAATTCCTGCGTTCGTCATTCATTGGAGACCGAATTTCATATCGAAATCCACAACAATATATATATATATATATATATTATATATATATATATATATATATATATATATATATAAAATTAAACCTAAAGAACCAAACATTTGCCTACCAAGTTTCACCTACGCGGATCGTCCGGGAAACCTGGCTTTCCCTGACGATCTGCTAAGGTGAAACAATGGTAGGTTTGTTCAACATTAGGTTTAACTAGGTCTATTCTACTTAACGTATTGAGCACTTTATTTAGTTATTTTGCGCACCCGTGTCAGTTTTTTTTCTTTGGACTTTGGACTTGCATGCATGCTAAACGATTGTCTTCGGCTGATGTACATGTTATTGGTTCTTTTTTTATACCTTTTTTTCCCTTTGGTATTGGTTTGATTACTTGCAAATCAAGACACCGAAGGTTTTCAGACGAGTATAATTTCTTATACTTATAAGATTATTACTAGTATATATATATATATATATATATATATATATATATATATATATATATATATATATCCATTTATGATTGAATCCTTTGATTGTATTTTATTATTCTAATTGTTTCTTCTAAAAATAAGTCACACACTTTCTCTAAGACTATTAAAAGTACGTGAGAAACCTATAATCTTCAAAACTATCTGAGGATTCAAACCTTTGTCCTTCAATTCCCAATATATATATATATATATATATATATATATATATATATATATATATATATATATTTTAAGACATTTTTATGTTTAACGTTCTTTTTATAAAAAATGTCTTTAATAAATAAATTGTCGGACTTTGTCCATTTCTTTATATATATATATATATATATATATATATATATTAGGAACTAAAAAAAAAAAATTTTTGAGTCTACAGATAGTTCCCAATATATATATATATATATATATATATATATATATATATATATATATATATGTATATATGTATTCTCACGGCAAATGTGAGGATTGTATTTTACAGATATATTTTCAGTTACGTCTGAAATTTTTTCACACACACACGCACGCACATGTTTTATATGTATTTAGACATTATTTACATTATTCGGACTATTGTCCTCATCTTTGTCGCCTAATTTATTACAACGTTATGTTCGTTGTACGCTCCAGCCTTCTTTCAGTGAGCCAAATAAAAGGTTAAGTTCGACATTCCAACCACCTGAAGGAGGCTGGAGCGTACAACGGCCGAAACGTTGTAAAAAATATGGCGACAAAGATTAGAATAATAGTCCGAATAATGTAAATAATGTACATAATACCTCATCTCAGAAATATAGACAGATATTTAAACATGTGGGTATGTGCCTGTGTATATGTTTGTGCGTGTGTATGTGTGACCTACTTCACGAACCAGCGATTTAATCTATCATCTATATATCCCAGGGGACAATACTGTGTGGTGAACCTTACCTGAATGCTGATGAGTGCTGCTGATTCACTGCACTCACTCTAAACTAAACTAAACTATTAGATTAAATCACTGATTCGTGAAATTGGTGAGATATTAATTGCGAGTTCAATCCCTGTGCCTATGTATTTCGATTCACTGGAACGGGACGAGCAAAAAATGACCAGTACCAAATATGATAACTAAACGAGATATCCCTAGACATGCGAATGATAACAATCTACCCTCGTAGATTAAATAAAGGGTTAAGTTCGAAGTTCCCTGATGAAAGCCAGAAGGCATAACAGCCGAAACGTTGTGATAACAAGAACAAAGATGAGGACAATACCCCGTATGTAAATAAGAATAACTTCTCATCCCAGATATGCAGACAGCAATCCCTGACTCTTATAGCGCTTAGTAACGTCTAATGTTTCGCTATCCCACCCAGTCACAGTTCTGTCATCTATATACACAAGCTCGTTAGGTACGTTGTTTATTTCGGTCTCTTCAGGATGAAGTGATCATGGTTCTCCACAACTTCCTATCTATTGTAGCTCATCTTAATCTTTGTCATTTCGCTATCTCTTCCAGTGTCAATTCTGCCATCCATTTACATAAGTTCGTTAGCTAGGTTACTCGCTGTTTCCTTCTGTTTCTTCAGGATGAAGTGATCATGGTTCTCCACAACTTCCTATCTATTGTAGCTGATCTTGTTTGTCATTTCGCAATCTCTCCCAGTGTCAATTTTGCCATCCATTTACGCAAGGTCGTTAGGTAGGTTACTCGCAGCTTGACAGTGTCTCATTTGTCTTCGATAAAAATCGATTTCACTAGAATATATCAAGAAACAAGAAGAATTTGTCCGCAGTGACGCATTGAATTTACATTCATCGTAAATCACTTAGAATTGTCTGTCTCCAGGCTGAAACTGTTGGTCAACGAGTGAATTTCGACTACACTAGAATTTTAATTATCCGAGAGAGAGTGAATTTGCAAACAAATGCACCACAGGGACATCGGCAATTAACAAGGTTTAGTTTACGCAGCCAAAACTGTGGGGTGCCGAATAAATATCGATCTATCTGCATTTTTTCTGATTAAGAGGCGACAATGAAAACAACTTCAGCACAGTCATGCATCATCCTATTTACTACGCTTCTCTTAGGCTCTTTACAGAACGCGCCTGAATTTTCGCCTATCACGAACGATATTCTCTCAGAGAGATCCTGTGCCATGATACCCTATTGGAACTTAAATTCAACACATAACTCAAATGGAACTAGTATATATATATTTGCATTAATACAAAGCAACTCACACTCAACAAAATTACAATTCAAACCAGTCACAACATATTACAATGCATTTAAACACATGGTCCTCTTGTTAACATTTCTTTCTCTCACGTGGTCATGTACAAGCTCAAAGAACAACATTATGAATTTACGGTCTGCGTCTGTTATTCCGCGACCGTTATCGTCGCATATCAAGCTTAGATGTAAACAAAACAGGATGTCATATTTGACGGTGTACAGCTCTGTTGTTACGTCCATATAACATCCTGATGATGGTTCATGTGAGCTTAGATCGAGGACCAGCATAATAAAAAAAAATATACAAATGTCGGAGAGCTTTTGTCTTTATTTTCTCTTTAAACTAAAGCCATTATACAACGCTTGCAACGGCTCCTGATAAAACATAATAGATATGCGTTGTCAGTTATATTTAACAATACATCTTTGAATAATGATCTGCTGCCACTATATATATATATAAAATCTCTCTCTCTCTCTCTATATATATATATATATATATATATATATATACAGAGAGAAAATGTAGAGAGAGAAAGAAACAAAAGAAAGAAAGAAAACATTTTGAGAAAGCACGGTGGAGTAAATGGATAGCGGCTCGGACTGATTGAGGAATCGGAGAGCTGAGTTCGAATTCCAATCGAATACATTCCTTACGTGCTAATATCCTTGGGAAAGGTATGAATCCTCTTCTTCTCAACTACCCCCAAGCTGTGGGTAAATAGCAGGATGGCAACTTATATACCGCAGAAAGAAATGGCAACCTACTGCGGGAAAAATTTGCCTCGTCAGTCATTTATCGAGAGAAACCTGATCGCCTAAGCGTCTATCACGCATGGCACATAACTGACTGAAGATACCGGAAAAATATACCAGTCTAGTAAGTACTTGATATTCTTTACGTTTAAAGAACCAGATCAGGCCCAAAATGGAATAATACTTCCATAGATGAACAGAATTTGCCCCGTTTTTACTTTCCAGTCTCGATAGTGTCCAAAAACTTTTCTTACCTTCATTATGCCCTGTGAGCAACGAATTCTCTAGGCAGTCCTTCCTCTTTAGATATACCTTGATCTGTCTTTTACTGATTGTAAATATCAGTTTTCTTGTTTAGTATTTTCCTTTTCTTCGTTGCTCAAATGCCCTTATCTGATTTTTGTGTATATGAACGCCACAATATTGGCGTGCTCATAGCAAACTAGTCTGTATTCTAGTATTAGTTGTTGATACTATCTCTATCTATAAAAAGGCAGGATGTGTGTGTGTGTGTGTGTGTGTGTGTGTGTGTGTGTGTGTGTGTGTGTGTAACGAATGCACGGCCACAATTTTCGACGGATTTGCACCAAAATTCACATGCACATGCTCCAAGTTAGCGCGAAGGCCAAGACCGACTTTGCATTTCCCAACTCCCATCGATAGTGGAAATAATCAATTTTTTCATGCTTCTACGGTAGTTTTCATGTAGTTTGCGGCCATTTTCTATTGGCCAGAGTGAGAGCCTATAGCTGGCTGCCACGAATAGGCAGGAAGATTCTATTGGCCATCGTGGGAGCCAACAGCTAACTGACACAAATGTTAACTAGAATGCTAGCATGCAAAAATCGATAACTGCATTCGTCACAAGTGGGAAAAAAAATCTGATGGCACTTTACTCCAATTGGCTCATTCGTTGCTTAAACTCAAAAAATTCTGATTCCGCAGAACTGGGTTGGGTGTGAAATGGCACTTTACTAACATTCTTTTTCATTCGGTTTTTCCAGTTACGAGTCCTTTTTTAAAGCTGATCGTTTTGTGTTCATTTTGTTTAGTTCTATTTTCGTAACAGATTTAATGATTAGTATAGAGCTTAGAAAAAAATTCGCAGTGTGAAATAGGCAAGAAGTAAGGCATGTAGCAACATCAGCACGGCAAAGGGCACTCCTTTAAAGGCAAGGAAGGGCAAAAATATTTTAAGTCAAGTGATAGCGATTGCTGTATGAGTCGTACGATTTTTGAATCAAGCACGGGCAACGCCGGCCCATGCTGCTAGTTATTAATAAATGTTGTCAATTAGTGACGAGTCCTAATTATTTGGTATAGATGATGACCATACTTTAGGGCGTTCGTTATATGTCAACATCAGTATCGTATTATTGATGAAAAGAATGTCCTGCTGATTGGACTTAATCTCGATGAGTTTCTTTACCTAGAATGTCTGTTGGGATTAAATCTTACTACAGACTTGGATCTCGTATATTCACGCCATTGCAAAAGATGCTGGAAGAATGGTCGTTTCTTTAAATTGCTTCAGGAAATACCCAACTCTTACAGTAATACTTAGATCATACCAAGAATGGTGTATTGCTTCCATATCTGCTCGGGTCCTGCTCAGTCCTCACAATATCAGGACTGTTGCTATGTTAACGAGGCTTGATGTTGAACTCTGTCGCACA
This sequence comes from Acanthosepion pharaonis, assembly GCA_903632075.3. Lineage (NCBI taxonomy): Eukaryota > Metazoa > Mollusca > Cephalopoda > Sepiida > Sepiidae > Acanthosepion > Acanthosepion pharaonis. The sequence continues at coordinate 80,860 of CAHIKZ030001385.1, read as the reverse complement.
GACATACTAAATTATAACTTTCTCGCTCACTTCTGTTATTCTATAGCAGTCTCTGGAAGGAAAGTGTGTAGAGTGTGGTCATTTCACCGCACCAAAGAGGTTCTATCTGTGACTATGATTAGTGAAGCAGATTTGGTTAAAAACAACATTCTACAGGTCCAACAACCACTATATTCCCCAGTTCTCGCTCCTTGCAACTGTTTCCTCTTCAAAGATCAAATCCTACTTAAAAGGAACAATATTTCAAGACGGCGAGGAAATACAAGAGAATGTGACGAGGTAGTTTTTCGCTGTCCTCAAAAAGGAAAACCAAAAAAAAAAAACATGGTTCCATCAATAGAAAAAGACGACTTGATGAAGGGAATTACTTCAAAGGAGATTTAATTCCGAATGGCTATATTTGTAGTTTTCCTTTTGTTGCACTAGTCTCGACGATACTTGTACAACAGACCTTATACATATAGATATATATATATATATATATATATATATATATATATATATATATATATATATATATATATATATAAAAATAAGAGTTAAATCAACACTTTTATGCGACAGTCTGTTTCATGCTAATGCAATCGTCAGGCCACAGTGCTGTTATTTTTCTCAGCATTTATATATATTTTATATGACCCCGTATATATCTAGCATTTGAAATAGAGGTCCTCGCTTGCTTCAAAGAAAATTTTTTCAAGTCTGAAAGTGTTGCTATGTTCATTTTAAATAAATATACACGCTCTATCTCTGATATTGATAACTTTATCCCATAAATATTTTCCCATCTTAAGACTAATTTTTTCATATATGTATATATATTGTGTGTGTGTACAGTATGTGCGTGTGTGTGTGCGTGTTTACACTTAAGAACAGCCTATATTTCTTTTAAACCTGTTTGGTTGAATAATCTGGATATATTATATATATTTATACATATAAAATGGATTAAGTCCGACAATTATTTAATATATTTTCTGTTTATACGTTATTGTTATAAATAAAATTTAAATAAATGTTCTTTTTTAATTAAACATTATTAATTAAATTTACAGGCCTGAATGTTCGAGAAATTTCGTAGAAAATATACGCTCTCCCACAGCAAACGAACCTATAACACTTATGGGAACCGTCATTTAAGTGTTACAGGTTCGATTCCTGTCGAAGTGCGTATATTTTCTACGAAATTTCTCGAACATTCAGGCAGCTAAATGCAATTAATACTGCTTAATTTAAAAACAGACCATTTAATTAAATAAATTATATCTATAACGTATAAACAGAATAAATATATATATATATATGTGTGTGTGTGTGTGTGTGTGTGTGTGTGAAAATTATTTTCAGACAGAGTGTATCTATAAAGGGACAAAATGAAAAACAGCAAACAAGAGGATAAACTATCCTAAGCCAACGCGTTTCGTCCTTTATTCTCTCCAAAAATAACTCCACTAAAAAGGTGCCTAAATCAAGGCCACGGTTGCAATCTTCTGCTCCATCCAAGAATACAGATAGTCAAATTTGTTCAGTGAGGGTGTTTCGACTCTCAGCCTCTGCCCCGTCTTTCCCATTATATAAAATATCCGACTCTTCTTCAGCGACTGACCCCAACCCCTTTAAAAATATCCCCCTTAAAGAGTTCCTGCTTCCTGTTACCATCCGCTAGTGACCAATCTCTCTCTCTCTCTCTCCAACACCACAAAGCGCACAAAAGAGGCAGAGAACCCCATCCAATAGAAACAAGAAGAAACGGAAGAAGTCTTAATTGCCATATAATAACAGTGAGGATGTCTGCCGGGTGTCCCCGAGACAAATGGGGAGGACGAAATATTATGGCAAACGTATCAAACCGTTGTAAAACCAGCAGGCGGTTCAAAAGTACGCAGACCAAAGATCTAGTGACCCGCGAAATATTCCAGGGTCATTAAGTTAAGAGGAATGGCTCGGTGTCAAGGCAGATTTTGGCGATGGTAGAGGAGGCAATAAAAAATTTGGCATCAAAAACCCATTGGCAAACAAGGAAAATGATGAAGCCAAACGACGTCAAATATTCGGCTCACAGAGGGTCAGCGTTTTTGTTCACCCCTCCGCATATACAACAGTTAAGCCAATTGTTCGGTGGGATATCGGGGGTCGTGTCACTTCCAATTCATCACACAATTTCTTTTCCTTTTTTGCACTTTTTTCTTATATTAGGTTAGTGCAAAAATAATGACGTAATAATATCGTTTTTTGACGTTAAAAAAACGTCAAAAAACGATATTATTACGTCATTATTTTTGCACCAACCTAATATATCATTATCATTTTCTTTTTAATGACCTATTTTCATTATGCATTATTCTATTCTTCCTTCCTTTGTCCTTCGTTACTACATCAATCTCTTTTTATTGTTTTGCACTTTTTTCTTATACATAACTCTTCCTTTTCTTCTTTTTTCCCTTTCTTTTTATGCCCCTTCTGTTTTTTCTCATTTTCCCTCACGTTCTTAGCATTACTTTTTTCTTTTCTTTTTACTCTTCTTTCTTTATTTATCATTTTTGCCTTTTTTTTCTTCCTTTATGCTCTTTTCTTTCTTTCCATTCTTTCTTCATGAATCACTCTATCACTCTCTCTATTTTTCTCCTTCTTTCCTCCTGTATCTCTCTCTTTTTCTTCTTTTCCCCTTCTTTCCCCGTGCATCAATCTCTTTCTTTTTCTTCTTCTCCCCTTCTTTCTTCATGAATCACTCTCTTTCTCTTTCTTCTTTTCCCTTCTTTCTTCATGAATCTGTCTCTTTCTTCTTTTCCCCTTTCTGTTCTTATGCTTCGCTCTCTTCCTTTTTCTTCTTTTCCCCTTTTTTTCTCATGCATCACTTTCTTTGTTTTTCTTCTTTTCTCTTTCTTTCCTTAACATCACTTTCTTTCTTTTTCTTTTTCGCCCTTCTTTCCTTATATGTCACTCTCTTCTTAATTCTTCTTTTCCTCTTCTTTTCTTACACATCACCCTCTTTCTTTTTCTTTTTTCCCATCTATTTCCTTATACATCACACTTTTTTTAATACCCTGTCCCTTCAGAATGAATGTGATCATGACTCTCCACATGTTCCTTTTCTTCATTATCTTTCATTTGCCCTGCATTCTTGGAAAATGTTAATGAATCCTTTTCGTTTGCTTTCTTTATGCTTTTGAATTCAGTGTTTATTTTCTCTTAAATGACTTGAGATCCCCGTTCACCCTGCAGTGTAACTTCGGCTGGAGCAGAAATGACAGATTTCTGTCTTTCGCAAAAGCATTTGTGTTAAAATGAGCAGTCGGCCCTAATTAACTTAACCCTTTTTCCCCGTCGATAACCGTCTCGTTCCTCTTACCTCTCTTGCGACCAACCGGAATTACATCAGTCTCTCGTCGATGGTGTGAACCCGAAAACTTTTAAACATTTAACAAATTTATTTTTAAAACCGAAATTCAAATGGTAGGAAAATATACGAATGTTATGACGATCATTTATGTAGGGAAGACCTACCTGCCTAGATAATCATTTTTTGCCATCCTAAATTTTTAACTGGACTCTTATTCGAACCATTTTGTTTCTTCCTTTTATTTAATATCCGTTTGGACGAATCTCAACGTGTCATTTTCTTGTTTGTTTTTATTTTATTGGACATTCTTCGTTGAAATAGTAGAACTAAGGTTATTTGGTGCGTTTGCTGTTCGTTTTAGTGTAATGTTAGGCTCGAAATGAAAAATCGGAGATCTGAGTCAAGTTTGTTACATTAACTTACGCACTAATGGCCTCGGGAATGTTAAGAGTTCCTCTTATCATCCCAGTTCTGGGCTGACAGACTTGTTCCGGCAAACAACTGCGGGAAAAATCTTCTGTATTCATGAATCGAAAGCGCCATGATCGCCCAAGCGTGTATCACGGATGGCAGATTAACTGACTGACTAGATACTGCATTGCTGTTCCTACCCTGTCAGGATTGTTTTTACATTCTTTTAAATGATGAAACCAAGTTGCCAATCCAGTAATACGATTGAATTCATGCGCTCGAGGTAACAAGGAAGAGAGTATATTGACATGAAATTATTTAATATGCGCAAGATACAGGGAAGCCATCTCATGGTGGTGACAACGTGACTGATATCAAGATGCCAGGTCAGAACCGATAATATTACAGACCATTTTCTTTGATTTTGCTGAGAATCCGAAGATAGATCTCTGGTGCAGCAGATATTGTAGTAATATTCAATACACAGATGAATAGTGTTATTGGGTCCATCCCTTTTTCATACAAGTGGACTCGACCAGTGTGTACTTGGACTGCTGCCGTTAAATACCCAGAGTCAGTCAGAGAGAACATAGATTGTGGTTGAGTTAGAGGTAGGGTAATAGTGTGAGGTAACCGCTTGTAAAAGTCACAGCTGCGAGCACGTAGACCCTAAGGAAGTCCTACTTCGAGACTGTATATATATATATATTATTATTGCTACTGACCATGTTTCTGGATTTACTAACCGTATTACCAATTGTATTATTGTGTAAATACATTTATTTGTTATATTTCATTCCTGCGTTTGTCATTCATTGGAGACCGGATTTCATCTCGGAATCCACAACAAATAGAAGATTTATAAATGATGTAAGATGGATTCTGGCGAGAAAAATTTTCTGACACGACACAGTGAGACAACTTTCCTAGCAGAAATCCTACAAATGATTCAATATGATTACTCAACTTCATGTGAGTTGAAAACGTGAGGCTAAGTTTGAAGCAATTTTAATGTTTTGGTGAGACGTAATTGCAAGGAATATTTTGTTAATAATAACGAGATAATAAACAGACCATTCAGCCTTCATGGTCGATTAATTACCGCATAATTGGCGAATAGGAGATACACCCAAAATAAGTTTTATTTTAAATAAATACATGCGACACGAATGGGTACATCAATCGACTGCATACTCACACTTGTTCAAATCATATTCTTTTTTTAATTCGCTTACATAGAATTATTCAAAAGAAAGAAGACAGCTAGAAAAAAATTGTCTTTATGTTTTTTCTTTATGGTTGAATTCCTTTTTTTCTTTTTCATTTTTTCTTTTTATTTTTTTTTCTTATAAATCTTTTTCTTTCTTTTCTTCTTTTCTTTTATTTCTTTGTACACTACTCTTTTCCTTTTCTTCATTTGCATTTTATTTTCCTTTAATTTCATACATCTCTTTTTCCTTTTCTTCTTCTGCCATGCTTGCCTTGTATTCCACTCCTTTTCTTTTTATTATTTTGCCTTTCATTCCTGACACACTTTATTTTACTTTTTGTTTATCTTTCTTTGCCCCTCTTTTCTTATACTTCACCCTCATTCTTTTTTCCTTTCCTTCTTTTGACCTTCTTTTCTGACACTCTATAATATAGTAACACCTCAAATGAGAAGCTTATGAATCTTTATTTTACTAATTCAACATTAGCGCTGAAAACGTTTATTAGATTCTCATGGATGGTCACAAGTGAGAGGGGAGATGTGATGGGCTTATTTTATTATCAGATCTTTTTTCTTTTCTTCTATTGCCCTTCTTTCTTCATATTCAACATTTTTTCTTTTTTTCTTCTTTTGACCTTCTTTCCTCATATTCTACGTTTTTTTTTCTTTTTTTCTTCTTTTAACCTTCTTTCCTCATATTCTACATGTTTAACTTCTCTTGTCCTTCTTTCCACATATTCATTTTTTTCTTTTTCATCATTTGACCTTCATTCCTCATATTCTACATTTTTTTCTTCTTTTGAACTTCTTTCCTCATATTCAAATTTTTTTCTTTTTCTTCTCTTGTCCTTCTTTCCTCATATTCTACATTTTTTATTTTTTCTTCTTTTGACCTTCTTTCCACATATTCTACTTTTTGTTCTTTTTCTTCTCTTGTCCTTCTTTCTTCATATTCTACATTTTTTTATTTATCTTCTATTGACGTTCTTTCCTCATATTCGACATTTTCTTCTTTTTTTCATCTTTTGACCTTCTTTCCTTATATTCTACATTTTTTCTTTTTATTCTTTTGGCCTTCTTTCCTCGTATTCGGCATTTTCCTTTTTCTTCTTTTGCTTTTTTTCCCCATACTCTACATTTTTTCTATTTCTCCTTTGCTCTTCTTACCTCATATTCTACATTTTTTCTTCTTTTGCCCTTCTTTTCTCATATTCTACATTTTTCTTTTTCTTATTTTCCCCTTGTTCCCTCATATTCTGTGTTATTCTTTTCTTCTTTTGCCTTTCTTGGCTCATATTCTATTTTTTCCTTTTTTCATTTTTGGCCATCTTTCCTCATATTCTACATATTCTACATTTTTTCTTTTTTCTTCTTTCCTCATATTCTACATTTTTTCTTTTTTCTTCTTTTGCCCTTCTTTCCACATATTCAACATTTTTTGTTTTTCTTCTTTTGCCCTTCTTTCCTCATATTCTACATTTTTTTCTTTTTCTTCTTTGCCCTTTTTCCTCATATTTTACATTTTTTCTTTTCCTTCTTTTGTCCTTCTTTCATCATATTCTACATTTTTTTCTTCTTTTGCCCTTCTTTCCTCATATTCTACATTTTTTTCTATTTCTTCTTTTGCCCTTCTTTCCTCATATTCTACATGTTTTCTTTTTCATCTTTTGCCCTACTTTCCTTATATTCTACATTTTTTCTTCTTTTGCCCTTCTTTTCTCATATTCTATATTTTCTTTTTCTTCTTTTGGCCTTCTTTCCTCTTATTCTACATTTTTTTTTTTTTGCCCTTCTTTTCTCATATTCTATATTTTCTTTTTCTTCTTTTGTCCTTCTTTCCTTATATTATACATTTTTTCTTCTTTTGCCCTTCTTTTCTCGTTTTCTACATTTTTCTTTTTCTTCTTTTGCCCTTCTTTCCTCATATTCTACTTTTTTTTTCTTTTTCTTCTGTTGGCCTTCTTTTCTCATTTTTTTTTGCATTTTTCATTTTCAACCTTTTTAATGATCTTTTAATTCATGTCATATTCTTATCATTTTTCTTTTTCTTCTTTGCCTTCTTTCCTGATATTCTACATTTTTTTTTTTTTTTTTTTGCCTTCTTCCTTCTTTCAACATATTTTTTTTCATTTTTTTTTTTCTTTTTTGTCATATTTTTTTTTTTTTTTTTTCTTTTCTTTTGCCCCTTCTTTCCTTATATTCTACATTTTTTTTTTTTTTGCCTTCTTTTTTGCCCTTTTTTTTTCTTCTTTATTCTTTAATCTTTTCCAAATTTTTCTTCTTTTGCCCTTTTTTTTTCTTATATTCTATATTTTTTTTTTTTCTTTTTTCGTTCCTTTTTTTTTTCTTATTTTTTATTTTTTTTGCCTTCTTCTTTGCCCTTCTTTTTTTCATATTCTTTAATTTCTTTTTTTTTCCTTCTTTTGGCCTTCTTTCCTCTTATCCACTTTTTCTCATTCTTTTTGCCTTCTTTTCTCATATTCTATATTTTTTTTTTTTTTTTTTGAAAATTTTTCTCATATTCTTTATTTTTTTTTTTTTTTTTCCCTTCTTTCCTCATATTCTAAGTTTTTTTCTTTTTTTTTTTTCCTTTTTCTTCTTTTTTTCATATTCTACTTTTTCTTTTCATCTTTTTGCCCTTCTTTTCTCATATTTGTGATTTTTTTTCTTCTTTTGCCCTTCTTTTCTCATATTCTATTTTTTCTTTTTTTTTTTTTGGCCTTCTTTCCTCTTTCATTTTTCTTCTTTTTGCCCTTCTATTTTTTTTTTTTTTTTAAACACCCTTCTTTTTTAACTTCATATTCTATTTTTTTTTTTTTTTTTTTTTAAAATGCTTTTCATATTCTCTTTTTTTTCTTTTTCTATCTTTTTCCATTTTTTTTTTCTACATTTTTTTCTTTTTGCCCTTCTTTTCTCATATTCTATATTTTCTTTTTTTTCTTTTGGCCTTCTTTCCTCATATTCTACATTTTTCTTCTTTTGCCCCTCTTTCCTCATATTCAACTTTTTTTTCTCATTCTTTTGCCCTTCTTTTCTCATATTCTACATTTTTTCTTTTTCTTCTTTTGCCCTTCTTTCCACATATTCTACATTTTTTCTTTTTCTTCTTTGCCCTTTCCTCATATTCTACATTTTTTTCTTTTTCTTCTTTTGTCCTTCTTTCCTTATATTCTACATTTTTTCTTCTTTTGCCCTTCTTTTCTCATATTCTACCTTTTTTCTTTTTCTTCTTTTGCCCTTTTCTCGTATTCTACATTTTTCTTTTTCTTCTTTTACCCTTCTTTCCTCATATTCTACTTTTTTTTCTTTTGCCCTTCTTTTCTCATATTCTATATTTTCTTTTTCTCTTTTTGCCCTTCTTTCATCATATTCAACTTTTTTTTCTTTTTCTACTTTTACCCTTCTTTTCTCATATTCTACATTTTTTCTTCTTTTGCCCTTCTTTCCTCATATTCTACATTTTCCTTTTTCTTCTTTTGCCCTTCTTTCTTCATATTCCATATTTTTTCTTTACTTATACTCCACTCTTTTCTTTTTCTTCTTTCGCGTTCTTTATACTTTAATTTTTTTCCCTTTTTTTCAGTTTTAACTTTTTACGTTTTACTTTTCATTTTTCTTTATTTATCATTTTCATTTTTCTTGAGCATTTATTGTTTTCCTTCCTTATTTTTCTCATTTTTACTTCATTTTTCTTCCCTTTTTTTGTGCATTTATATTCAATTAATTCTTCATTCTTCTCTTAATTACATACCGTTTTCTTCCTCTTCATCTCAACATTTTCCGGTTGCATTCAATGGATTGTTTAAGGAATGATTTGAAATTGTTGGAATCTTGAAAGTTAAAGATGTCCGACGCTGGTTGGTCTGCAGAATATCCTCCATGCCCGATTAATATGTTGCTTCAGCAGCAAGAGAACAATCCTAATTTTCATGCAGCGTAATTCCCCAGAAAACCTTTTTATCTTCCAATAAATCATTAATAATTGATTCACAAAGAATTTCATTGAAAGTTATTGTTGTAGCATACCTACGAACGATAATGGGTATGTCCCCATTCACATAAATACAGTAGTAAATACTGTATGTTAGTCTGCAGTTGGAGATTCATTGTGGAATTCACTTGACTCACTTCTAGCAGTTGAATACTTCTACGCGCCACTGGCGAATCTTATATGTGTTGTTCTTGTCCTAAGTATTATTGTTCATTACCAACTTCCGTTTGATTATTTTATTCAGTAACCTTCCTTAGGTTATAATAGTTATCATGTTGATTGTTTTGTCTCTTCCTTCAAAAGTTACTACAGTTTATCAGTTTTCAAGATATCAATGTTTGGATTAGTTTGTGCTTATAGTTTTTACGATATATCCACAATTTTCTAGCTAATATTGAAAGAAAACTTCTTTTTTTTTTCTTATATTTCAGCCTATAACATTTTACTAAGTTCCTGATAAACTGGTTGTTTGTTTTTTGAGTTTATAAGCAGTTACACGGTTCTGGAATAGGTCAAATTTGGTCGATTTATATGAGTCTGTATATCTATATACTTGGTTCGGGAATACGTACATATTTCTCGTTTACATTTGAGTCTGCAAGCATTTACGTGGTGCGTAGATAAATATTGGTTGCTTACATCTGGAGCTATGGTACCTGGGTAAGTAAATATTTGTCAAATATATTTAAGTCTAAAAGAATATTCTTTGTTCAGGAATTAGAATTTTTATTTTATTTTATTTTTATTTTATTCTTTTTTTTTTTAGGTAAGTCGATAGGTACACATTGTTGGATTGTATTAAAGTTTATAGGAATTAACTTGGATTAAGAATAGGTAAGCAATGATCGTTTTTATTTGAGCCTATAACCATTTTCTTGGTTTAGGCAGGGCCAGCTGGTCTTACCCATTGACCACGTTTTAGCCATTTTTTCAGCAGTTTTTTTTTAATTATTTTTAAACTAACCTTACATTTTCATTCATCACCTAATAATATACATCGTGTGTTAATGCCCGATGCGGTGTGTACTACACAGGAACCCCCCGACGAGGGTGTAGCATCAAAAGGACTAGTTTCAGCAGCATTTTTGGTTTGGTGTGTGTGTGTGTGTGTGTGTGTGTGTGTGTGTGTGTGTGTGTGTGTGTGTGTGTGTGTGTGTTTTGGGGTTTTTTTTTGTTTTTTATTTTTTCTGCTTTTTGTTTTTTTTACATTTTTTTCTACCTAATTTATAAATTATAATAATCCACAAGACCGGTGCCTACTACCCTGAGCCTCTCAACCAGGGAGGGGGGGTCGAAATTGCTAATTTTAGTAGCACTTACTTTTTAAAATTTTAATTTTCTTTCTTTTAAATTAATTAAGAGGCTAATATATCTCGATAAAATCATTTTTATTCCGAGAACATCCACTAAGGAGGATATCTGGGTTTTATATATATATATATATATATATAGAGAGAGAGAAAAATTAGAGAGAGAGTTTATGCAAAACTAGGTAATCTGTATGGGTAGACACAAGGAGGATGATATCCAAAGAACTCAATGTAAATTCATATATAAATAAATTAACACATGAATATAAGAATGTTGTCAGGACCGAGAAAAAGTCTCTTATATCCGGGTTTCTCTTATATCCAAACATAATGCTGTATTTTTTATTTCAACCTTTGGAAAAGAAAGTCTGATGATCCAGAGCCCTTTAAAAGGGCTGTGGTGAAATAATTTATTACATGGAACCTTAAAGTGATCTGTTTTTTTATTCAATATATATATACATATATATATATATATATATATATATATATATATATATATATATATATATATATATATATATATATAAACCTAGTAATATTTTTGACAAACCTACCTATTTTCACCTAAACGGATCGTCAGGAAAGCCACTTTCCTGATGATCCGTTTAAATGAAACCTAAAGGTTTGTCTGTTTCACTAGGTGTATCTAGGTCTGCTCTACGGTTGTATTGAGCTCTTTTGTTAGTTAGTTGTTTACTCGTGTCGGGGTTTTTTTTTTGGACTTCAAACCTGCATCTGTGCGATTTTTTTTCGACAGACTTTCATGTTTCTAGCTCTTTTTTTTTTTTAAAACCTTTTTTTTCCCTCGAGATTGATTTGATTATTGGCAAATCAAAACTTCCAGGGTTTTTCGAAACGAGTATAGTTATCTATATTTGTATATATATATATATATATATATATATATATATATATATATATATATATATAATATATATATATAGTAATATTAAACAAAATCCATAAAATTAAAATAAAATTTCTAGTTCCTATTTTTTGCATTTCTAGAAAGATAAAACCAAGAAAATGATCGTTTAAAAAATAAAAATGTTTAAATATTTCAACACAGGAAAAATGTTTCCCCAAAACTGAAATACTATTTTTAAAACAATTTTTTAAGACAAACCCGTTTTCATTGTATTGGAATCTTTGTTTAAAAAAAAATTCTTTTTTCAACGGATATGCGTCGTCGATTAATCTTTATAGAAATGTAAAAACTTTGGACTAAAACATTTGTTTTAATATATAATTTAGTCATGAAAATATCGGTGGTTATTACAAAAAAAAATAACATTTTCTGAGATTTTTTTTAAATAAAGACAAATATTCATTATAAAATTAAATAATTAATAAATATGTACTGAAATGTTCATTTGAATTTGATAATTCCCTGATTTTTGGTAATTTTTAAAAAATTGCTATCCTTCCCCCTCCCCCAATTTTCCATCGAGGGCTTGTGGCCTCCAAATTGGGAAATTTGAAATCAACATGTAGTAGACAGGGATACGCCCATATCAAATTTGCTGGGTGTGGCTGGCATATGGCGATTGTTAAATAATGGTCGATTTATTCAACTGATTCGGAAATACGTAAATTGTCGTCGATTATATATGAGTCTATAAATTATTTATTTGCTTCGGAGATAGGTAAATATTGTTCGCTTTATTTGTGTCTATAAACATTTACGTGCTTCGGGGATAGGAAAATATTGGCCGATTTATATCTCTCTATAAACATTGACTTGGTTCGTGGATTCGTAAATATTGGTCGACTTATTTGTGATTATATTCATTTACAACGTTCGGGGATAGGTAAATATCGGTCGATTTATGTTTGTCTATGAACATTTACTTGATTCGGGTATAGGTAAATAAAATATGACTTGGTACGTTCTGAAGCAGCAGTTTGGGCGGCAGCTGCTTTTGGCGCTAGACTTTTGGATGTTAGGAAAAGCATCTTGAAACATACCTGATGCAGGTAGAAGAATACATGAAACTGTTTTTTGACTTGAAATCAAGGAGACGATCGAATACTTGAAAAGACTTTTTCGTGCCAACTGAACTAAACAAATTACAGTTTTTAATGATTAACAAATTTCATGTTCTTATTTTTCAATAATGTTACAGTTTTAAATGTTTTTAAAGTTCTGCCTTTGATTGATGTTTAGTCAATCAGACTCTTTCAAAATCTCTGACGCCATATCAGCTGGGACCCAAACAGCCGTACCCAGACGTCAACGCCCAATATATATATATATATATATATATATATATATATTATTCGGGAATAGGTATATATATATTCGTCGCTTACATTTGACTCTATGAGTGTATTTACCTAGAAGGTGTTCCTTTTGTGAATGGGGGTGTCTTTTGTCAGCATGTTCTAGTTTGTGTCGCTAGAACAGATCTCAGAGCTTTTTCAAACAAGAATATTCGCATAAAATTCAATGATCCACAACTTCTGATGCATTTTCACATATTAAACATGAATAGTAAATGCTGTCGAATGTGCATGTTATAATCAATCGTTATATATATATATATATATATATATATATATATATATATATATATATATATATTAAAAATTGTCACGTTTTCTCATTGTTAATAAACTTTCAAAAACGCTTCTAAAATTTCCATTAAAAAAAAGGATACTAATTATATTTCATGTGTATTTCTTTCATAGACTATTTACATTATTCCGACTATTGTCCTCTTCTTTGTCGCCATATTTATTACAACGTTTCGGCCGTTGTACACTCTGGCCTTCTTCAGGTGTTTGGAATGTCGAAGTGAACCTTTTATTTCTCTCACTGGGGTAGACTGTTCTAGTTCCACGTGCCATGTTTATCAGTTATATCCAAGTTCTCCACTGCCTTAACCAGGTTTTTCTAACACACCTAATCATTGCAATCAAAACTGGAGTAATTATGCCATATTTGAACTGTTGCTGCTCAATCCTGTCTCTCCCCAGTTTTGATAAGTCGTTCAAAATTCGTTTGACAGTCTTGTGGTCAAAAACCTATTCTTTATTCTACGGCCTTTTCCCGCAACGTCGCAAGCCAATCACTACTGTATCACTATATCGTTGCCAAATATTCAGATGAGCGCCATTTTTTAATTGCACCAGTCCACATCCTCATAACTAGGACACATCATGCTATTTTGATGGAACCAAATCACCCCGATTTCCTCCGAATTCCAAATGTAAGAAAAAAGTGCGCTCTGAAAGCTGTTTCCCAAGAATCTTTGGAATAGACTCCCGTGTGGATGCTTTCCTGAACAATATACTTAAAACCTTTTCAATTCAAGGGTCAACCGTTATCTATCTTCCTTATCTGCATAATCTTCCCTTCCTTCCAACTACGTTTTTTTTATATCTTATATATTGTTAGAGGTGGTTGATTTTTCACTTTTTCTGAAAATCAATTTTACTCGTTGAGAAAGCTGGGGTTTGAAGTATTAAATATTGGCACAAAATTTCGATACATAGCTTTTAGGAGTTTTGGGAAATTTAGTTTTGAATATGGTCTGAAAAAATGTACAGAAATACCTAATTTATGCAGGTTTCTGCTTAGAAACCTACTTCGAAATTTTACTATTCCAAGAACAAATTCAAATAAAGTTGATATTTTTGTATTATCCAAATAAAAGAAAGAACAAATGGAGTAAAAATCCACAGTTCGTAGGATTTACTTTTTCAAAAAGTGCTCAATACGAAGTAGAGCAAAATATTATTATAATATTTTTATCATAAGAGATTATAATTAAAACATTTTAAATTGCTACACAAAAGTTTTCATGTTTCAATCCTATAATTGTACTTCTTCAGGTGGCGGTTGGTATCTGGCGATAAAATGATTCTTTAGGGAAATTTTAAAACAATTCGTTACATCTTTTCCGAAAGTTAAAAAGGGGTACATCCTAAAAATTCATTTTATCAGCTGTTACCAACCATCACCTGAGGAAGTCCAATCAGTATATATATATATATATATATATATATATATATATATATATATATATATATATATATATAACGATGAAAAAAAATATAGTCTTAAGATGTGCTATATTTATGGGATAAAGTGCTCAATATCAGAGATAGAGAATGTGTGGCCTGACGAATGCATCTAGCATGAAACAGACTGCCGCCTCTAAGTGTTGACTTCTATGTTCACACATATATATATATATATATATATATATATATATATATATATATATATATTAGTAACTAGTGATAAAAATGATTTTTACGGAAATTTAAATACAAATCATTACCTTTTTTGAATGAATGTAAAATGGGTTTTTAAGCTAAGAATTAAAACTGTATTTGTCTTGATTAACCAATTAAAAATCAGATCTACGCTAAATAGAAAAATAAGGTCAGAAAAATAAGGTATTATCTGTATTCGATACATTGAATGGCAGAAACCAAATTCTAATTATGAATCATCACAAGCAAAATATTCATTTTTGTTACTGTATTCGATAAGTAAAAACTGTGTAAAAAGAAGTTGTAAAAATGACAAAATGGTTTCTCAATGAATAAGATTGGTTAGATCATTTGTCAGATCATAATAAAAACGACAAACAGATAAAAGTATCTATAACACCATAATCCTGCTGGACTCAAATTATGAGACAAAATTCTTTAAATTTGCATTGCTTATTGGTTTAGTTTGGCTTGTTTTGTTTTACGGCATATCAACCTCAATGGGTCATTTAATGCCGACAACTTTTTTTCGAGATAATATTTTATTTTTGTCAAAAAACTATTTCTGGTAATATTTTTTCCTCAAAATTGTATAGCTAGTAATATTATTTTCAAAAACATGTTGCTCAGGGTCAGGGTGGACCTAGGAGCACCAGCATTTAAGAAGTGGTTCTACGCTCCTCAAAGCCTCCTGATCAGAGGCCTTGCTGTTGGACGTAGTTTATCGTCTTACCCTGGACGCGGATGTAGTTTATCGTCATACCCAGCACGCGGATGTAGTTTGTCGTCATACCCAGCACGCGGATGTAGTTTGTAGTCATACCCAGCACGCGGATGTAGTTTATCGTCATACCCAGGACGGGCATTGCTTATTGAAAATCGTATTACAACCAATGCACTGTATAACATATCATATCATAATATAGCTAAATTGTTGAGTATATTTTCCCTTTGACAAAAATGAAGATCTTATTTGATGGCACAATGATTTGGTAATATTGTGCTTGTGTCATGCATCTTGTCCATCTAAAATCTGTAAGCTTCAGAGAATTGTGAAATTTATAAGGCTTTGCTATCAGGTTTTCAGAGATGACGGGAATAAAATTACAGCGCTACGTTTTTTAACGTAATCTTCAAATTGGTTTCCTCAAAAAGTGATAATGAGTTGGGAAAAAGTATTTCGTGTCGTTATTTATCATGGCGACACCCAACTTTCAAATTTAGTGCAATACCACAATTCTAAGATCAACCTGTCCTAACATCTTATTCATCGTTATCATTTAAACAGTAACACTGAACCTTGAGTGGCTCTTGAGCCTTGCTCTAAGTGGTCTTTAATATCACATGTTTTCTTTAATACAACTCTATTACTAATACGTTTAATAGTGAGTAAATTCAGTTTCAGTGTGTTGCTGTTTTTATTTTCTGCCTGTGTAGATAAAATATATTCAACGTATTCATCATGTCACGATAGCCGCCTCCTTAAATTTATCCTTTCATCTATGTCAAAAAAAAAGAATAATCAAAAAATGAAAGGTTTTGTTTATTTTTCGTTTCAAGGATAATGTTTTTAACTTGAAGACTCCACGTTTGACAACTTCGAAATTACTTGTTATTAGCTCATGGGTGGACAACTGTTCGTATCTAATGAATCACAAAACAATACATCTTCTCCCCACGGAATATTAGGGAGTAGATGACAACTTTTATTTAGAAATAGTCACCCCACTGTTATCTTCGTTAAATTAACAGGGTTTTTTTCCAGACATGACTCATAATACAAGACATAGTTCTAAACGTTGTTATTGTGCCTGTGCTGGGAAAAATAAAACGATCATCTGGTTGGATCTACTTTTCATACAAAACATGCTCACCTTGGTTCTTATATTAACAACGTTTCGATTGTTCTAAGCTTCAACCTTCTTCAGGTGTCTGGTCTTTTTGTACACGTTAGCCATCAGGCAACTTCAAACCTTCTAAGCTCAGGGGAGATAACTCATATCAGTTAATA
This sequence comes from Acanthosepion pharaonis, assembly GCA_903632075.3. NCBI lineage: Eukaryota > Metazoa > Mollusca > Cephalopoda > Sepiida > Sepiidae > Acanthosepion > Acanthosepion pharaonis. The sequence goes on along the minus strand of CAHIKZ030001385.1, from coordinate 64,360 downwards.
CTCACCGGTTACATTTATATAATATGTCACGTTTTGGTACTACCAGACACTGGGATTGAACTCGTAACTTCCAAGAAACCCACTGTGCTATAACCAACGATTGACTACACACACATGCTACCAACACACACACACACACACACACACACACACACACACACACACACACACACACGGTGTCGAATCCATTACATTCCCTTACGTGCTAATACCCTTGGGAAAGGTGTGAATCCTCTTCCTCTCCCTCCAGCTATGGGTAAATAGCAGGACAGACTGGGTTCTATAGCCTTGGATGATAACTGGTCGAGGAGAAGGACAACTCTGAATTCAAAACCTGCGGTGGGTCGTTTGGGGACCTTGTGGCACGTAGTGCACCAGGTTTCTGTATTCGGCCCTTCAAAAAGTGTGGATGGTTCTGCACAAAACCTTCACCACTATAATCAAAGCTCATGTGCTGTTGTAGGGCTGTAGGTTTCCTGGGAACTGATCTGCTTGACCCTCATACGTCGAATTCGACGGGAAAGTCGAGTAGAGTATATATAATTATTTGCACATTTCAACCTATGCAAAGCAGTACTTCCACTAAGTCATAAGGGGGTTACTGAGTGTGAAAGAATGAGAAAAAAAGGGGGGATTATAAAGGGGTCTGAACAATAAAAGAAGAGGAATCATGAAGACAGTAGATAATGATTGCAATAACATTTTTGAAGGTCAAAGTCGGATTGTGTGTGGGTGTGTATGCGTGTGAGTGTGAGTGCGTGTGTGTGTGTATGAGCGGGTGGGCGCGTATGTGTGTGAGTGTATGTGTGTGTGTGCGCGCGGCTGTGTGTATTTGTACGTGTGTATGTATATGTGTATGTGTGTCTGTTTTTGTGCGTGCGTGTGTGTGTGTTAGAACGAATACCGATATTGATATTCCTGTGTAATATACCCAAATATCAAATATAACAAATTGGTATCAGACGATATATATATATATATATATATATATATATATATATATATATATATATATATATATATAATAATACATTTCATTGAAAACGACAGACAAAGGTGCCTTTTTTTTGTTTTTTTTTATACAATTTCTCATGTAATCTAATTCTTTTTTTTTTTTTAGATGATAAATTATATAAAAACTGTCCGGATAAAAAGAACATTCGGACAGTTTTTTTATATAATTTATCATCTAAAAAAAAAAACATATTATATCGCATGATAAATTGCATAAAAAAACTAAATAAAAAGCACCTTGTCTGTCGTATTCAATGAAATGTGCATGAAAAAAAGAATTGTTGCCTAAATATACATTTAAATAAATAATATATATATATATATATATATATATATATATGGGTTCGTAAACAGTGACTATTCCGGCTATTATAGCAAGACTCTTCGGTTAAGCGAATAGAGTCCTCTAAAAATAAATACGCTAAAATTCACCTTCGTATCTGCCGTGCGCCAACGACTTAATAGTAGGATCTCCGACAAATGCCAATTCAACCTTGTTTCGTTCCTAGATAGAGGCAACCGGATGTCTAGTCACACAGAGGAGCTGTGGATGACAATATATATATATATATATATATATATATATATATATATATATATACAGAGAGAGAGAGAGAGAGAGAGGGTGATTGAAAAGTAACTCCTTATTTTATGTATTAGTGGCCAGCCAGGAGTCCTTAGTTTAACACACTGTGACTTTTTCTTTGAGTTTGACCAAGTCAACCAAACCAAGAAGAACTTGAAGCGCGGTTACAAGAAATTTGTCTTGTTGTGTAGGAACCTACCACCTCTCTTGAAGATGAACTCGTCTACAAACAAGGCCGTTAGATAGTGGCATGTCAAAAGACAGTGTCGGAGGAGTTCTTGGCTGAGTTAGTTATAGACTACTCAGGCGATAATCTGTACCAACTTACCAACCGAATAAACCCCTTTTTATTGTTACATGTTATTTGGCGTTTGTCTTTATTAACCCCAAATTAACATCATAACATGTCTTCAACACCACAATAGTTCCTGGTGAAATCACTTGACTCGATTCCTGGACTGGTAGCAAAATCTGGTGTCCATATCGAAAATTAAATAAAACCTCATGTTAAACACTTTCCTCTCATTTCTTATAAAAATTGTAGTTATTAAATAAATTATAAAGATTCAATCACCCTGTTAATACACATTGCAGTAATTGTCCTTGTAGGAATAGATTAAGTATTAAACAATAAAGCTATAGTTAGACGAATATAAAACAGTTAATGTTAAAGTACAGTTTTATGCCATCAGAAATTTAAAGGCAACATTCAGATGAATAAAAAGTTTTTAGCACAACACGAAACAGCAAGAGAGCACGCTGCGCCTGCGCGACGTACGGTAACGTCGGGTTCCTGTATGATACACACTAGTTTTTATTAGCTTGAATGGTTTCCAGTAACAGGCTGCAGTATTTTAATTTTGTAACGATATTATTTTCTTTTAAAATAATTATCATTTTGGCCTCTTACTTACAATGTATAAAGAATCAAGTGCTTGGATTTTAGTAGAAACGTAAAGATGAAGTGCTTAAAGTGCAAAAGATTGTCAAGGTATGGTGAAGGTTCAGCAACAGGCTGGGTTGATTACTCAAAAGCCGTGTATAAGATTACTGATTTTCATTCAAACAATGAAGGTGAAGCAGTTAAAAGACAAAGGATATTAATATCTGTTTATAATTCTGAGATGAGGTATTATGTACACTATTTAGATTGTTCGGACTATTGTCCTCATCTTTGTTGCCATATTTATTACAACGTTTCAGCCTTTCAGTATCTGTCGATAATTCTGAAATGAGGTATTAACTACATTATTTAAATTATACGGACTATTGTCCTCATTTTGTTGCCATATTTATTGCAACGTTTCGGCATTCATAGTGTCTATATTTCTGAGATGATATTATGTACACTATTTACATTATTCGGATTATTGTTCTCATCTATTTGCATATTTATCACAACGTTTCGGCCTTTCAGTATCTGTCTATATTTCTGAGATGATGTATTATTAATTAAATTACATCATTCGGACTATTGTCCTCATCTTTGTCGCCATTTATATACAACGTTTCTCGTTGTACGCTCCGGCCTTCTTCAGGTGGTTGGAATGTCGAACTGAACCCTTTATTTCATTGGGGTAGACTGTTTCTAGTTCCACGTGCCATGTCTAAATTTGATATTTGTTATCAGTTATCTTCTGTTAATTCCCCAAATAAAATTCTCCACTGCCTTAAAACGTATTGAACTCAAAAAATTTGTGTCCCGTCACTGGTCTAACCTACGCCTTTATCCACTGTGCCATGTGTCCTTGAGGATATTAACATCATTTTTCACTTCAAAATGTATCGACGAAGAAATTACAAAACTCGCCGCCTTTGATTGTTTTAGTTTCAGTTTCATTTAAGTGAGTTCATCCTAGAAATTTTGGCTGGAAACAAATACGATAAGCTACAACCAACTACGTGACAATCTAAATAAAATGGTGAGAATTTTCTATGATAAGAAAAATCTGAATTGATAAATTGTTTTGAAATCCTGATTCATGAAGAGTTCCGATTCTGTACCACTCTTGATGACATCCATCAAAAATGTGAGATACATGAATATTAATGTGCCTCATAAAGACAAGTATTGGTTCTTGGATTTGGTTAAAATTCTAGGAAGTCCCAATAATGTTGTATGCTCCCACCCTTGTACTAGGGAAGTCTTGGTCGACGGTCTCTAGTCGATAATAAATTTGCATTTTTCTCTCGCTGCCGGTGATCGCCAAATGAAAAGAACTTCAACACAGGGAATTTTAACTTAACTATTTTATTAATGTCGACATATATATCTTCTTAATGTCCAGTCGATCTCTCACTCTACTGTGGAGCAGTTCCAGACACGAAGGGAAACACGTCTACATTGTTCGACGGTTAAGAAACAACTTTCTGAAAAAAGCTTTCTCAATATATCGTTCTCACGCTGGTTCATCTAATCAAAATCGACTTCCTTGTTTTGTATTCTATCTGACCCAAAAGTTCAATCTCGTGAAGTTCGAATAGCGATACACTCCTCTAAAGATAATGTCAAAATCTTTTGATTTTCCCATTCCATCATTTATTTTTCCCTCCCCATTCCATTAATGAGTGTGCTTCTTGATTTTTTCTATTGACAGAATACAGCGGCCACTCTCATTATTTTTTAGGGGTAGACGGGTCCTACTAATATTGTTTCGTTTTGTTTTGTCTTCGGTTGATATTTTGATTTTCTTATTGGGGTTCATATCCCTTCCCCAACATTTTGTGTTTCATTGAATTTTTATGTATATATATATATGAACATTAAATTTTTTAATTCATCGGGTGTTTGGTAGGTCCCCTGTGTATATGTGGTATTGTGGTGTGTGCTGAAATGATAGGTAATGGATGAGTTCTTGTGGTGAATGTGTAATTGTAGTGAATGAATGGGTCATGATTGTGGTTAACTAGAAATAGGATAGCTAGTGAATGACCAGCCTTCTCCCCACGCCCCCTTCTGCCTTGTGCCACAATTTTGTATTATTTACAAAATAAATACACACTAGTACTAAAAGGTACCCAAAAATTCCAACATCGCGAAGTTCGAGTAGTGATACACTCCTCCAAATATAATAGTCTGTAAACTATTATTTAACAATAATGCCAAAATCATCAAAATTAGCCTTGATTTTAGTAAATACATAATAAAAATAAACACATGCAGCACCTCAGTCGTGGCAAAATTTAGAAAATTTATCTCACCTGAGCATCAAGAGTGTTTAGCTCCAGCAATGTATCTAATTAATATTTCGGTTTTGTACAAAAAGAGATTGCAAAATGGTGAGTATGAGAAGGATGCCAGTGAGGAATCTTAAGAATCAGTCGAAGACAATGAAAATGAAGAAAGTGGTGAAAAGAAAGAATAGGCTATTGTCCCAACCAATGAAATTTCGAGTGAAAATGAAGAGGAGACAGATGAAGAATTAAAAAGTCCTTTTTCTAATATCTTGCTTTTAAACTGATAAAAATCTCAGCGTTCCATTGATTTAAGACCACTTCTATACTACAATAAATAAAGTTAGAGAGAATCAAAATCTTTCGGAAGTCCCCACTAAAAAACGAGAAGTTCCAAGATTTTATAAAAGACCATTTTAACAGGAAAGAACTCAAGCTAATCATAGACTGCAAGACAAGACGGAATGGTCTTCTAAGCATGATAGAAAAATGTTAAGATAAAACGATGCATCCCATAACCATTCAAAGTAATTCGTTCCACTGAAACCATTACATTAAAAGAGTAGGAAATTTTGGAAGAAATCAGTATGTTTCCTCCCTTTCAGATAGATTATAAAGGCCTGGGTTCAAAAGATGAAGCACTTCTGACTACTGAAGTCTCCTTCAAGTTCATTATGAGGAAACTTTCAGAAAAGAATACACCATTAGCAAATTCATTAAAAGAAATCCTAGGTAATTATTTGTGTTGTAGTTTAGTTTTCACAGTGGAGGCTAGTATTTCAATAAGTCGTCCTAAATTAGGTTCGACGTACAAAACGTTAGGAACTTGAAATAAGAGTTAATGACGCAGCAATCTAGTTGTGATGGTTGATACTTCAATGTCTGACAGACTCTCTCAACACCACTGAGCCCAAATGGCCATTGCTACTACTACTTATTATCTGTGGGAGAGTCTATTACAATAGAATAGGTATTATGGTATAACATTATTCTTCCTCGAGAAGACAAACAGAAATTGTAGGTTTACTTAAGTACTTACATGAGGCTAGAGCTTTGAAAAATCATTTGAACAGTCATTTGAACAGACATTTGAACAGATATTTGAACAGTCATTTGAACAGACATTTGAACAGAGATTTGAACAGATATTTGAACAGTCATTTGAACAGATATTTGAACAGACATTTGAACAGATATTTGAACAGTCATTTGAACAGATATTTGAACAGACATTTGAACAGACATTTGAACAGACATTTGAACAGTCATTTGAACAGACATTTGAACAGATATTTGAACAGACATTTGAACAGTCATTTGAACAGACATTTGAACAGAGATTTGAACAGTCATTTGAACAGACATTTGAACAGAGATTTGAACAGATATTTGAACAGATATTTGAACAGACATTTGAACAGATATTTGAACAGTCATTTGAACAGTCATTTGAACAGACATTTGAACAGACATTTGAACAGACATTTGAACAGATATTTGAACAGACATTTGAACAGTCATTTGAACAGACATTTGAACAGATATTTGAACAGACATTTGAACAGACATTTGAACAGAGATTTGAACAGATATTTGAACAGTCATTTGAACAGATATTTGAACAGATATTTGAACAGTCATTTGAACAGATATTTGAACAGACATTTGAACAGATATTTGAACAGACATTTGAACAGTCATTTGAACAGACATTTGAACAGATATTTGAACAGTCATTTGAACAGACATTTGAACAGAGATTTGAACAGATATTTGAACAGTCATTTGAACAGATATTTGAACAGTCATTTGAACAGACATTTGAACAGATATTTGAACAGACATTTGAACAGATATTTGAACAGATATTTGAACAGTCATTTGAACAATATTTGAAATTTTTGAACAGACATTTGAACAGATTTTGAACAGATATTTGAACAGTCATTTGAACAGATATTTGAACAGTCATTTGAACAGACATTTGAACAGATATTTGAACAGACATTTGAACAGATATTTGAACAGTCATTTGAACAGATATTTGAACAGTCATTTGAATAGACATTTGAACAGACATTTGAACAGAGATTTGAACAGATATTTGAACAGTCATTTGAACAGATATTTGAACAGTCATTTGAACAGATATTTGAACAGACATTTGAACAGACATTTGAACAGAACATTTGAACAGACATTTGAACAGATATTTGAACAGACATTTGAACACTTGAACATTTGAACAGTCATTTGAACAGACATTTGAACAGTCATTTGAACAGAGATTTGAGTCATTTGAACAGAGATTTGAACAGATATTTGAACAGTCATTTGAACAGATATTTGAACAGATATTTGAACAGACATTTGAACAGACATTTGAACAGACATTTGAACAGAGATTTGAACAGATATTTGAACAGTCATTTGAAAGATATTTGAACAGACATTTGAACAGATATTTGAACAGATATTTGAACAGTCATTTGAACAGATATTTGGACAGACATTTGAACAGATATTTGAACAGTCATTTGAACAGTCATTTGAACAGATATTTGAACAGTCATTTGAACAGATATTTGAACAGTCATTTGAACAGACATTTGAACAGAGATTTGAACAGATATTTGAACAGTCATTTGAACAGATATTTGAACAGTCATTTGACCAGACATTTGAACAGATATTTGAACAGTCATTTGAACAGTCATTTGAACAGACATTTGAACAGACATTTGAACAGAGATTTGAACAGATATTTGAACAGTCATTTGAACAGATATTTGAACATATATTTAAACAGTCATTTGAACAGATATTTGAACAGACATTTGAACAGTCATTTGAACAGACATTTGAACAGATATTTGAACAGACATTTGAACAGTCATTTGAACAGACATTTGAACAGAGATTTGAACAGTCATTTGAACAGACATTTGAACAGAGATTTGAACAGATATTTGAACAGTCATTTGAACAGATATTTGAACAGACATTTGAACAGATATTTGAACAGTCATTTGAACAGTCATTTGAACAGACATTTGAACAGATATTTGAACAGACATTTGAACAGTCATTTGAACAGACATTTGAACAGATATTTGAACAGACATTTGAACAGATATTTGAACAGACATTTGAACAGATATTTGAACAGACATTTGAACAGTCATTTGAACAGACATTTGAACAGAGATTTGAACAGTCATTTGAACAGACATTTGAACAGAGATTTGAACAGATATTTGAACAGTCATTTGAACAGATATTTGAACAGACATTTGAACAGATATTTGAACAGTCATTTGAACAGTCATTTGAACAGACATTTGAACAGATATTTGAACAGACATTTGAACAGTCATTTGAACAGACATTTGAACAGATATTTGAACAGTCATTTGAACAGACATTTGAACAGAGATTTGAACAGATATTTGAACAGTCATTTGAACAGATATTTGAACAGTCATTTGAACAGACATTTGAACAGATATTTGAACAGTCATTTGAACAGTCATTTGAACAGACATTTGAACAGACATTTGAACAGAGATTTGAACAGATATTTAAACAGTCATTTGAACAGATATTTGAACAGACATTTGAACAGACATTTGAACAGATATTTGAACAGATATTTGAACAGACATTTGAACAGTCATTTGAACAGACATTTGAACAGAGATTTGAACAGTCATTTGAACAGACATTTGAACAGAGATTTGAACAGATATTTGAACAGTCATTTGAACAGATATTTGAACAGACATTTGAACAGATATTTGAACAGTCATTTGAACAGTCATTTGAACAGACATTTGAACAGATATTTGAACAGACATTTGAACAGTCATTTGAACAGACATTTGAACAGATATTTGAACAGACAGTTGAACAGATATTTGAACAGACATTTGAACAGATATTTGAACAGACATTTGAACAGTCATTTGAACAAACATTTGAACAGATATTTGAACAGTCATTTGAACAGACATTTGAACAGAGATTTGAACAGATATTTGAACAGTCATTTGAACAGATATTTGAACAGACATTTGAACAGATATTTGAACAGTCATTTGAACAGTCATTTGAACAGACATTTGAACAGATATTTGAACAGACATTTGAACAGACATTTGAACAGTCATTTGAACAGACATTTGAACAGATATTTGAACAGTCATTTGAACAGACATTTGAACAGAGATTTGAACAGATATTTGAACAGTCATTTGAAAGATATTTGAACAGACATTTGAACAGATATTTGAACAGATATTTGAACAGTCATTTGAACAGATATTTGGACAGACATTTGAACAGATATTTGAACAGTCATTTGAACAGTCATTTGAACAGATATTTGAACAGTCATTTGAACAGATATTTGAACAGTCATTTGAACAGACATTTGAACAGAGATTTGAACAGATATTTGAACAGTCATTTGAACAGATATTTGAACAGTCATTTGAACAGACATTTGAACAGATATTTCAACAGTCATTTGAACAGTCATTTGAACAGACATTTGAACAGACATTTGAACAGAGATTTGAACAGATATTTGAACAGTCATTTGAACAGATATTTGAACATATATTTGAACAGTCATTTGAACAGATATTTGAACAGACATTTGAACAGACATTTGAACAGACATTTGAACAGATATTTGAACAGACATTTGAACAGTCATTTGAACAGACATTTGAACAGAGATTTGAACAGTCATTTGAACAGACATTTGAACAGATATTTGAACAGACATTTGAACAGATATTTGAACAGACATTTGAACAGTCATTTGAACAGACATTTGAACAGATATTTGAACAGACATTTGAACAGTCATTTGAACAGACATTTGAACAGATATTTGAACAGTCATTTGAACAGATATTTGAACAGAGATTTGAACAGATATTTGAACAGTCATTTGAACAGATATTTGAACAGACATTTGAACAGTCATTTGAACAGACATTTGAACAGACATTTGAACAGATATTTGAACAGTCATTTGAACAGACATTTGAACAGACATTTGAACAGAGATTTGAACAGATATTTGAACAGTCATTTGAACAGATATTTGAACAGATATTTGAACAGTCATTTGAACAGATATTTGAACAGACATTTGAACAGACATTTGAACAGACATTTGAACAGACATTTGAACAGATATTTGAACAGACATTTGAACAGTCATTTGAACAGACATTTGAACAGAGATTTGAACAGTCATTTGAACAGACATTTGAACAGAGATTTGAACAGATATTTGAACAGTCATTTGAACAGATATTTGAACATACATTTGAACAGATATTTGAACAGTCATTTGAACAGTCATTTGAACATACATTTGAACAGATATTTGAACAGACATTTGAACAGTCATTTGAACAGACATTTGAACAGATATTTGAACAGTCATTTGAACAGACATTTGAACAGAGATTTGAACAGATATTTGAACAGATATTTGAACAGATATTTGAACAGTCATTTGAACAGATATTTGGACAGACATTTGAACAGATATTTGAACAGTCATTTGAACAGATATTTGAACAGTCATTTGAACAGACATTTGAACAGATATTTGAACAGTCATTTGAACAGTCATTTGAACAGACATTTGAACAGACATTTGAACAGAGATTTGAACAGATATTTGAACAGTCATTTGAACAGATATTTGAACATATATTTGAACAGCCATTTGAACAGATATTTGAACAAACATTTGAACAGACATTTGAACAGACATTTGAACAGACATTTGAACAGTCATTTGAACAGACATTTGAACAGAGATTTGAACAGTCATTTGAACAGACATTTGAACAGAGATTTGAACAGATATTTGAACAGTCATTTGAACAGATATTTGAACAGACATTTGAACAGATATTTGAACAGTCATTTGAACAGTCATTTGAACAGACATTTGAACAGATATTTGAACAGACATTTGAACAGACATTTGAACAGATATTTGAACAGACATTTGACATTTTGAACAGATATTTGAACAGACATTTGAACAGATATTTGAACAGACATTTGAACAGTCATTTGAACAGACATTTGAACAGAGATTTGAACAGTCATTTGAACAGACATTTGAACAGAGATTTGAACAGATATTTGAACAGTCATTTGAAAGATATTTGAACAGACATTTGAACAGATATTTGAAAAGATATTTGAACAGTCATTTGAACAGATATTTGGACAGACATTTGAACAGATATTTGAACAGTCATTTGAACAGTCATTTGAACAGATATTTGAACAGTCATTTGAACAGATATTTGAACAGTCATTTGAACAGACATTTGAACAGAGATTTGAACAGATATTTGAACAGTCATTTGAACAGATATTTGAACAGTCATTTGAACAGACATTTGAACAGATATTTGAACAGTCATTTGAACAGACATTTGAACAGAGATTTGAACAGTCATTTGAACAGACATTTGAACAGAGATTTGAACAGATATTTGAACAGTCATTTGAACAGATATTTGAACAGACATTTGAACAGATATTTGAACAGTCATTTGAACAGACATTTGAACAGATATTTGAACAGACATTTGAACAGTCATTTGAACAGACATTTGAACAGATATTTGAACAGACATTTGAACAGATATTTGAACAGACATTTGAACAGATATTTGAACACACATTTGAACAGTCATTTGAACAGACATTTGAACAGAGATTTGAACAGTCATTTGAACAGACATTTGAACAGAGATTTGAACAGATATTTGAACAGTCATTTGAACAGATATTTGAACAGACATTTGAACAGATATTTGAACAGTCATTTGAACAGTCATTTGAACAGACATTTGAACAGATATTTGAACAGTCATTTGAACAGACATTTGAACAGAGATTTGAACAGATATTTGAACAGTCATTTGAAAGATATTTGAACAGACATTTGAACAGATATTTGAACAGATATTTGAACAGATATTTGAACAGACATTTGAACAGATATTTGAACAGTCATTTGAACAGTCATTTGAACAGATATTTGAACAGTCATTTGAACAGATATTTGAACAGTCATTTGAACAGACATTTGAACAGAGATTTGAACAGACATTTGAACAGTCATTTGAACAGATATTTGAACAGTCATTTGAACAGACATTTGAACAGATATTTGAACAGTCATTTTGAACAGTCATTTGAACAGACATTTGAACAGACATTTGAACAGAGATTTTGAACAGATATTTGAACAGTCATTTTGAACAGATATTTGAAATATATATTTGAACAGTCATTTGAACAGACATTTGAACAGTCATTTGAACAGACATTTGAACAGAGATTTGAACAGTCATTTGAACAGACATTTGAACAGAAACAGATATTTGAACAGTCATTTGAACAGATATTTGAACAGACATTTGAACAGATATTTGAACAGTCATTTGAACAGACATTTGAACAGATATTTGAACAGACATTTGAACAGTCATTTGAACAGACATTTGAACAGATATTTGAACAGTCATTTGAACAGACATTTGAACAGAGATTTGAACAGATATTTGAACAGTCATTTGAACAGATATTTGGACAGACATTTGAACAGATATTTGAACAGTCATTTGAACAGTCATTTGAACAGATATTTGAACAGTCATTTGAACAGATATTTGAACAGTCATTTGAACAGACATTTGAACAGAGATTTGAACAGATATTTGAACAGTCATTTGAACAGATATTTGAACAGTCATTTGAACAGACATTTGAACAGATATTTGAACAGTCATTTGAACAGTCATTTGAACAGACATTTGAACAGACATTTGAACAGATATTTGAACAGTCATTTGAACAGATATTTGAACATATATTTGAACAGTCATTTGAACAGATATTTGAACAGACATTTGAACAGACATTTGAACAGACATTTGAACAGATATTTGAACAGACATTTGAACAGTCATTTGAACAGACATTTGAACAGAGATTTGAACAGTCATTTGAACAGACATTTGAACAGACATTTGAACAGATATTTGAACAGACATTTGAACAGATATTTGAACAGACATTTGAACAGATATTTGAACAGACATTTGAACAGATATTTGAACAGACATTTGAACAGTCATTTGAACAGACATTTGAACAGATATTTGAACAGACATTTGAACAGTCATTTGAACAGACATTTGAACAGATATTTGAACAGTCATTTGAACAGACATTTGAACAGAGATTTGAACAGATATTTGAACAGTCATTTGAACAGATATTTGAACAGACATTTGAACAGACATTTGAACAGACATTTGAACAGATATTTGAACAGTCATTTGAACAGACATTTGAACAGATATTTGAACAGTCATTTGAACAGACATTTGAACAGATATTTGAACAGTCATTTGAACAGGCATTTGAACAGATATTTGAACAGTCATTTGAACAGACATTTGAACAGAGATTTGAACAGATATTTGAACAGTCATTTGAACAGATATTTGAACAGACATTTGAACAGATATTTGAACAGTCATTTGAACAGTCATTTGAACAGACATTTGAACAGATATTTGAACAGACATTTGAACAGACATTTGAACAGTCATTTGAACAGATATTTGAACAGTCATTTGAACAGACATTTGAACAGAGATTTCCTCTAAAACATATTTACCGTAGGCATCTGAAATCTGCCTATTACTTAATTAGTGAGAGAACTATAAGCAAACGAAGCGACGCTAAGATACAAACATACAAAGACAAATATACTTATCATGACACCCAATCTGATAAAATTATGCCAGGTACATGCGTCACAGCCAAATGTGCGCGATATTATGATAAGTTTTAATAAAATCAGCGCGTAACGTTATAGGTGTGGCCCATTTAGAAAAGCATTCTGCTCGGGTAACCCAGTTAGACGTTTTTTGATTGAGGATGTATCAAGATGTGAGTCGCAAGTCGCCGATCCTGCCCCACTGATTCTTGACACCCGACGCTACTATTCCCGCTCATAAACAATGAGGCACAGTATGTCAGCAGATGGGGGACATGATGAAATGGTTAAAATCAGAGAACTGACGAACAAATCTGTGGTAACGAACTGGGTATTTACTCTAGTGCATCACGAAATATATGCACATGTTAGCATCTTCAGTCATTTAAAACCAGAAGCCATTAGAATCCTAACAGGCGTTGCATATTGACGTACTCAATGGAAATTCCTTTCACGAGAAATGGTATCAACAAAATTCCCCACAACTCAAGAATTCTTCGGAGAATCATCGCAGAGTAAACAAGAAAAGCTTTCTCGTGGTCTACAATCTTGTCTTTTTTTATACCAATTTTATTCGCTTTTTTTTTTCAGTTTTCGAGGTGGCGTTCCAAGCACATCCATTACTACAGGAATTAGTTCTACATTTATGTTGCATGACTTCATCAGCTCCCGAGCCAGGTCCTGGTGTTTTCTATCGTTTCAGTTTATTTAGGGTTCACTCTTGTATCATATTAAACAGCAAAGTCACTTTACAGTGGCTTGCAAAACTCTACCCCCACCCGTTTGAAAATTTATATATTTTGTATAATTTAACAGGAAACAACATATTTTTTTCAATTCCAATGATTGTTAAATAAGAAGCAGATCCATCACACTTTCCTTTGATATAGAAATAACATTTTAAAAATTTCACACTGATTCTTAAATTCATATAACTTAGAAAAATGCCTTTGCAAAAGTCTACACCCCACCAGATAGTATACTGTGTTATCATGGAGTTTATCATTGATGTCTGCAATCCAGAACAATCAAAAGTGACATGTACGTTCTACCATAACAAAAAAACTTGGCCAGTCTATTATTTTGTTATATAAGGTGATTTAACTGCCTACAAAATCCTACCAGAAGAGCAAAATCAAAACTGGTCCTGGAGGCAACCTCCAACCGTAGTGCAATACTGGAAGGCTTGGAAGTGTTCAGTTTCCAGTACTGGGATAGATGTCCATGCATCTACAATTTCCAGGGTATTGCCCCGGTCTGGCCTGCAATGGACGGTAACTAGAAAAAATCCCCTTCTGAAGCCTATGCACAAGCTGGGCTAAACTTTGCCAAAAGTCACATCTTTGATTCCATGACGATGTGGCGTAAGATTTTGTGGTCAGATGAGACTAAAGTCGAGTTATTTGGAAAAAATACAAAACGCAACGTTTGGCGGGAAAAAAGGCACTGCTCACCAACCTCATTACACCATCCCCACTGTAAAGCATGGCGGTGGCTCAATCATGCTTTGGGGCTGTTTTTCAGATGCAGGGCCTGGAGAGCTGGTAAACATCCAAGGTGACAGTGTTAGGTACCAAGAAATACTGGAGGCAAACCTGCTGAAGTCTGCTAGAGCTCTGCACTTGGGTCACAATTTCAAGTTTCAACAAGATAACGACCTCAAGCATGTGTCAAAAAGCACTAAAGCTTGATTTGCTAGCAAGAAAATCACATTTTTGGAGTGGCCCAGCCAGTCTCCGGACCTCAATCCTATAGAAAATCTATGGCAAGATAAAGACTTTGGTTAAATCCAGTGACTAGACTCAAAGAGTTGTGAGGTCAATACCAAGCCACAACAGTGCTGAACCAAAAACGTAGAGAGTTGTGTTAAAGGGAAATAACTAAGACATCCGGAAGAGGCATGGCACGTGGTACTAGAACAGTCTACCCCGAAATAAAGGGTTCGCTTCGAAATTCCAATCACCTGAAGAAGGCCGGGACATACAACGGCCGAAACAATGTGAATATAGCAATGAAGATGAAGATAACAGTCCGAATAATGTAAATAATGCAAGTAACGGAAAATTCATCTTAAAAAAATTGATCAGTCTAAGATTTGCTCAGTTTATTTATCTACGGTTATTCCCAGAATTTCTTTTAATACTAGGATTCACCCAACACAAGGCTAGAGAGTTACTTAATATAGAGTTAAAATGATAATGATAAATGAAATGTGTGATATAAATTTTTAAAAAAATATTTTTGCCCTTCCTCTCCTTTGAAGGAGTGCCCTTTGCCGTGCTGATGTTGCTACATGCCTTACTCCTTGCCTATCTCACACTGCGATTTTTTTCTAAGCTCTATACTAAACATTAAATCTGTTACGAAAAAAAGAACTAAACAAAATGAACACAAAACGATCAGCTTTAAAAAATCACTCGTGATTGGAAAAACCGAATGAAAAAAGAATGTTAACAACAAATACATTTTCACACCCAACACAGTTCTGCGGAATCAGAATCAACGTTGAGTTTAAGCAGGCGAATGAGCCAATTGGAGTAAAGTGCCATGCAGATTTAAATTTTTCCCACTTGTGACGAATGCAGCTATCGATTTTTTTTTTTTTTTTTTTTGCATGCTAGCATGCTAGTTAACATTTGTGTCAGTCAGCTGTTGGCTCTCACGCTGGCCAGTAGAATCTTCCTGCCTATTTGTGGCAGCCAGCTATAGGCTCTCACTCTGGCCAGTAGAAAAATGGCCGCAAACGTTGGGAAATGCAACGTCGGTGTTGGCCTTCCCGCTAACTTGGAGCATGTGCATGTAAATTTTAGTGCAAATCCGTCGAAAATTGTGGCCTTGCATTCGTTACACACACATAGATACACATCATGCCTTTTATAGATAGAGATAATAAAATATAGAATTTTTCTTCGCCAATCTTTGGATTTCCGTAAATGCTAGAAATAAATCCCAAAGCAAAACATAGATAGAATTTTCCTAAAAATCCGACGGGAATTGTAGAAAATCTATAAAAAACGATGTTCGACGACTCCTTAAGATTTTAAAAATATTTATGACGCTTCTTCCGATGCGCCGAGACAAAAAAAATCCTTTCGTAAATAAGCGAGAAAAATATTTTAAAAATAAAAAAATTACTGCATTCACAAGCAAAGTAAATATATACGAGTACGGTTTTGTCTTAAATAATTCTAGTTCACCTTCGTGTGTTTCGAAAATGTCTACCCTGAGTTGACACGAACAAAAGCGCTGGGTGGCGCCATGTTTGTTTCGTTCTGTATAGACTGACAAAGTTGTTGTTTTTTTTTTGTTCGTCATGTTTCATTTACAAACTACTGATGTTTTGCGATAAAAGAAAAAGAATTATCCAAGCATAGGTCTAGAAAAGAAAATCTATTATTTCAAGAGAAACATTTACCTACCGGTAATTGGTATTGGACTAAAATTGGCCACACTAATCACGTGTCTATTGTAAGATATTGGTCTTTCTTTTCTGAAGTTCGGAAAAGATTTAATCAACAATAACAAGACCAATCGTGCCCAGATTTTTCCCGCGTAAACCCAGCATCTAGCAAATCCCTTTTTACTACACACAAGAAATAGAGAAAAAAAAAAAAAAGAAAAGTTTATATATTTAGTAAAAGAAATATTTTCAACCACTCTAATCCGGATTTATAGTAGCGTGGGGGTATGCGGGCGCGCGTGTGTGCGTGTGTGAATTGTAATCAGATATGGATGAAATTTAACATGTTTCTCTTTTATTTAAACTTCATCAGAATTTTGGAAATGAACTCATTTTCAATAATTTCTGATGAAGCTTAAACTAGGTCCGAAACATGTTAAATTTATAGACGCTGCCACACAGTTCCTTATTTTATCATTCATATATATATATATATATATATATATATATATATATATATATATATAAGCAAATATATGGATATAGATCCGACAGTATGAAGAAAAATATACGGAAAAAAAACAAACAAAAATCCTAATTGCATATTAGGATTTTTTTTTGTTTTTTCGTATATTTTTCTCCATTTTTTTTCTTCATTATATATATATATATATATATATATATATATATATATATATATATATATATATATATATGAGGAGAGATTATAGTTGTTCCAACGTGAGAAAAGTGTAAGAGTTAAAGAGATAAAAGCTACAAACATCGTTGATTATAATGTGGACTTTTTATATATTATACTTTATTGTGTATATTTTTGCTACACGTGTTTCAGGTCATGTGACCTTCATAGATAGATAGATATGATATGATGAAAATCTTGTTTTAAGGTATGGTATATTTAAAGTTTAAGTTTAATTTAAGTTTTCAGGGATAGATTTTATGTAAATATAAATAGTCGCGTCATAACGCAAAACACATGGCCTGAAGATTGCATATACGCATGAAACAGACTGCCACCGCTTAGTGTCGACCTCAGTGTCCACTTTATATATATATATATATATATATATATATAGAGAGAGAGAGAGAGAGAGAGAGAGAGAATGTGTGTGTGTGTGTGTGTGTGTGTGTGTGTGTGTGTGTGTGTGTGCGTGCGCGCGCGGGTGTGGCACGATTTAGAGGAGTTTCAAACACACGGATAGACAGAGAGAATTTTCTGTTTATTTATTTAGATTATTAAAATAATATATTTTACAGTGAGTTCAGAAAATTTCATTTTCTCATTTCATTTGTCATTTCTTCTTTTCACCGTATGCAGTGTATTGTATCCAATAGTTTACGAGGTACCTTTGCTCTTCCGGGCAGGCCTTGTTTTGGTGGAAGGAACCCTAAGCCAAAGTTTGTAAAATTATTTTTGATACACCCCGTATATATAAAAGTGGAAACTGAGGTCAACAGCGAGCGGCGACAGTTTCATGGTTGAATGCAATCTTCAGGCGATCTGATTGCGTTCAAGCACGAACCAGACTGTCGTTACTTGGCTCTGAAGTGAGTGCCTACTTTTATATTTACATACGCTCTATCCCTGAGATATTGAGCACTTTTAACCATAAATATAGTATACCTTAAAACTATATTTGTACCCTATTTATATATATATATATATATATATATATATATATATATATATATATATATATATATAGTAAAAAGAATAAGTCCGTTGGTATATAATCCAAGTGGATCCTAATATTATACAATATTAAAACTGATCCACAAAAAGAGCTCAATGTATTTATTATTACAGAGCAAATAAACAGTCAGTCAGTTATGTGCCATACGTGATACACGCTTAGGCGATCATGTATCTTTCGATACATCACTGACGTGACACATTTATTCCCCCTCAGTAGGTTGCCATTTCTTTCTGCGGTAGACCAGTTGCTATCCAAGGCTGTAGGACCCGGTCTGTCCTGCTACGTATCCATAGCTGGGGTGGGGGGAAGAAGAGGATTCATACCATTCCCAAGGGTATTAGCACGTAAGTGAATGTAATGGATTCGACTGGAATCCAAACATGGCTCTACTATTCTGACTATGTATATATACATGCACATAAACATATGTATGTATATATCAGTCATTATGTGCCATGCGTGATACACGCTTAGGCGATCATGTATCTTTCGATTGCCATTTCTTTCTGCGGTAGACCAGTTGCCATCCAAGGCTATACAATCCGGTCTGTCCTGCTATTTATCCATAGCTGGGATGAGAAGAAGAGGATTCATACCTTTCCAAAGGGTATTAGTACGTAACTGAATGTAATAGATTCAACTGGAATTTGAACTCGGCTCTCCTATTCTGACTATGTATATATACATGCACATAAACATATGTATGTATATATCAGTCATTATGTGTCTTGCGTGATACACGCTTAGGCGATTATGTATCTTTCGATACATGACTGACGAGGCAGATTTTTTTTCCCGCAGTAGGTTGCCATTTCTTTCCGTGGTAGACCATTGCCATCCAAGGCTATAGAACCCGATCTGTTCTGCTATTTACCCATAGATGGGAGGAGAAGACGATTCATACATTTCCCAAGGTTATTAGCAGATAAGTGAATGTAATGGATTCGAGGGAAATTCGAACTCAGCTCTCCGATTCCCCAATCCCAGCCGCTAAACCATAAAATCAAAAATTACCTCACATGGGGGGTATAGACCTATTCCAACCGATGAAAACCTCGTCAGTCTTATTCAACCCTGGTATATATGTGTGTGTGTGTGTGTGTGAGGGGGTGGGGTGGGGTGTGTGTGTGTGCGTCATTTTGTTTTGACACTAAACTGTTTTGATTTGATATCTTTTGTCCAAAAGGCGAAGTAATATAACAGGTTTTGAAGTTCCAGTTGAATGTTGGTTCGTGATGAAGAAGTTCAGGTTGACTAATTATCATGAGAACGTCAGAAAATGTTGACAAATGTTACGAATTCATGCATGAGGACACTGTCGTCGAACAGCACCTAAATCAGTTGCCTAGTCTCTCTGCAGATCCTCCCAGAATATGTGAACATGCATCACGTTAGATTGAAGTCACGCGATCAAACACAACATTAACTTGTCGCATGACTTGAAATTTGTGAGAAAACTAATATAAAATAGATTAAGATTATTATTTTCTGATGTTACTTCATACTTTCCCACTTTAGCTGTTTTCTTCATTCACGATTTGCTTTGCTTTGGTTTTACGGCATATCAATTTCAATGGGTCATTTAATGCCGACAAAATTTTTATTGTTGGTAATAATTTTTAAAAAAAGAATTTCTGATAATAAGACCTATTTTTACACTTTCATAGTGTTTTGATCGCAGTTCGGGGGTTTACTATTTATCCATAGTTGGGACCCTAACAGTGTGGACCTGGGAACACCAGCAATTAAGAGATGGTTCCACGCTCCTCGAAGCCTCCTGATCAGAGGCCTTGCTGTTGGATGTAGTTTATCGCGGATGTTGTTTATCATCTTACCCAGGACACGGATGTAGTTTATCGTCTTACCCAGGACGCGGATGTAGTTTATTGTCATACCCAGGACGGTTCATTCATGAGATTGATGACTAAGACAAGATTTTGTTTACATTAACGTACTTAGTTGTTTTGTTGTTGTTTTTGTTTTTTGGGTTTTTTTTTTTTTTATCACGGTGTATTTTTTCATAATATATTTTCTGATCTAAAAACAAACAATTTAGAAAACTACAGCCTGCCTTTAAAAATTATTACCCTGCGTTGCAACCACTAACCTACACTTTTAAAATGGAGAAAATTTCCCTCAAAGATCTCAGGAGTTTGATGAGGCAGAAGTGTTGTTAAAATGAAAATATTTCAAACGTTTTTCCTATACATAACTAATAAAAATAAATAATAATAGCTCGAGGATACCTATCTACTAGGGCGGTTAGCCTATCCCTACTGCAGATGCTCGCTCAGGCATATTTTTGTGTCTGTTCAACATCCACAGAGCCAACATGTAGTTTATAATGCAACTATGCTAAACAGACCTTAGTTACAGTTTCTGGGAGAGAGTGTGTTATCTAGCGTGATCAACAATCTGAACAAGTCCAGCACACTCAAACCCTCGTAACTTCTTGCCAAGAGTACCGTCTACCTAATTTCACTCAAAAGGCTTGGGTTAACCCGTGGTATGGTTTTCAGACACTTTCCAAAGATGCCCCTTCAGACCGATAACCTCTCATAGTCAGGAAGCGAACATTCTAACCACTCGGCCACGCGCCCATATATAATAATAATAACATACATACATATATAAGATAAAGTCTAACTTAAAAAATTTAGCTAATTGGTCTTCACTGGACAATGTGTCGTGTTAAACAATTTTTCTCACCGGAATCTATTTTACAGATTTATAAGTCTATCATTCGTCTGTGCATCGAATATTTCTGCCACATCTGGTCTTGTGCTTCTGCTGTCTATCTAGAGATTCTTGACAACATCCAAATAAGAATCTGCAATATTATCAGTCTTGATCTGGTATCTCAACTTCAGTCACTTTGCTACCGTCTTAACGTGTTTTTCTATAAATATTTTTTGTTCTGAACAACTTTCTTCTTTGGTACCTGGACTTCATGAATTTAAGCGCTTTACTAGATTGGCAGTTATATCCCATAATTCCATTGTTGAAATGGCTAAATGTAATCGCATCTACTAATAGTTTCTTATCCAACACTTCTCGCTTGTGGAACTTTGTTTCTGCGTTCCTTTTAACTACAATCATCAAAAATTTAAATGCATTGTCAATCATGGTCTCCTGTCTCCTTGAATAATGGTTCTTTTATTGTCTTCTCTGATTCTTTTATTCTCGATAACCTCTTGCGTCTTAGTGACTTTATTGCCTTGCTTGGGGCGAAATGATTAAAAGAATTAGCCCAAATAAGAAATTAACAAAACTACACCAATAATAAGAAAGGTAACATATTTTCAAGTTTATTTATCCTTTGTGTTTCTTCAATACGGTTTATACAGTAATTACGCTAAATGTGGTTCTACAGAAGGATGCTGAGGATAACATTGACTGAACATGTGAGCAACGACGAAGTTCTAGAGAAAATGGAAACAAATAGGAAACTTATACTTAACATCAGGAAGAGACAGCTAAAATTTCTAAAACACGGAAGAGACAGCTGAAATTTCTAAGACACGGAAATTTCTAAGACAAGGAAAGAGGAGGCTTGGAAAATCCACAGAATAGATTGAAAGAAAGGGGGACAAAGGAAAACAACGCATAACATACTTAGTGAGCTTGGCTAAATGGATGAGGGAACAGGTTTCGGAGAAATAACAAAAAGACAAAATTTATTAAGAGCTACAAAGGACAGAAAATTGTGGAGAGCCATGATCGCCAACGTCCTGGGGGGGATACGGTACATGAAGTAAAATATGCTGAGCAGACCTTAGTTACGTTTTCTTAGTGTGAACATCTACTCTGAACAGTTTTGAAATAAGTCAGTACGCTCAATCCCTTTGCTTTTTAATAGTTTCAACCCAATTTCACTAAGTCTGGTTCAAATATGTCATGCGATAGTCTCCCCATCAAGAAGTAACATGAAGAAGTCACCGCCTGTAGTGAGATTCGAAACCTGTAATCATGATCGGAACACGAACGTGATTCCTAAAGTAGGGCGCACATCCCACAGGGGAGCAGTTTGATTTTAAGGAGGCAATTCGAGAATGAATTATTAACAGTGATTTTTTTCTAGTGAGTCTGTTGGAGTATGAGTGTGTGGGTAAGTTAATGCATACGGTACATATACAGTATGCATGCATAAAAATATTTGTGTGTGTGTATGTATGTAGATCTGTAATTACGTATGAACTGTACATTATTTACATTATTCGGACTATTGTCCTCATCTTTGTCGCCATATTTATTACAACGTTTCGGTCGTTGTACGCTCCGGCCTTCTTCAGGTGGTTGGAATGACGAACTGAACCCTTTATTTCGCTCACTGGGGTAGACTGTTCTAGTTCCACGTGCCATGTCTAATGGATATCAGTTATCTCCTGTTAATTCCCCTCTCCAAGTTCTCCACTGCCTTAACCGGGTATTGAACTCACACTCTTTGGGTCCTGTCACTGGATCTAACTAACGCCTTTATTCATTATCCACTGTGCCATGTGCCTTGAGGACACATGACACAGTGGATAAAGAAATATAGACAGATACGTATGAATTGTGTATAATAGACACACACATACATATATAAGATACCTTAAATTTTAATCGTCGTGATACTTTTGTATTGTTTTTTATGAATAAAATATGATCCCCTTTCTTAAGATCATTTTTCCTGGTGTGGCAAGAATAATCGGTTCAAATATTATACATATTATATATAATATATATATTATAGAGTTTGTCTGACGATCGCTAAAGCGTGAAACCCAGGGTCACAAACTCACATCTATCCAACCAAATATGTTAGTTCTATTTCTGATATTGAGCGCTTTCTAATAAGTACCGCGCATATAATATATAAATAATTATACATATATTTATTTATATTTATATACACTTTTCACATATATATATATATATATATATATATATATATATATATATATATATATATATATATATATATATATTGGTAATATCACAATTTTTATAAATATTGTAAAATTCTAAAAAAAAAAGGTTAAATGATAATATCATTGCATATATGCTTTTCTCAAATTTATAAAAAAAAAAATAAAAAAGTCAAGTTAATGGCCTTTTTCGGCATTCCTCCCCCACCACGCCAGGAATAACCACCGTCATCTCCCTCCCTATTCCATTGGTAAGAATTCACTTTTTTGAACACTAATAATAAGAATTATGTCCCATACCTAAATGGGTGAGAGGATATCAGGATTTTAGAAATGCTTCCAATTCCAGTCGTGGACAATGGCAAAAAAAAGGTTAATTAGGGAACCAATGGTTTATAAACGCTCCAAATAGGTTGATATGCCGGATGAAACTGGTTGGGGTTGACCATTCTTCTTCCTGTTTTTGCTACAGTTTAAAAGCGTTTTCATGACCTTGTAGGCGATGAATCATTTTCTATTCACGAACCTCTTTTATTATTATTATTATTATTATTATTATTATTATTAGCCTACAAAAAGGAAATGCGCTATGCAAATACCTCTCACTAATCTTTCTATCGTTATTTCCATTTGGAAAAATGGTCTAACGTGCTACATTCCGTAGTTCCAAGAGTTTAGACATTTACAGCTAACCCCCACCACGCCATATACACAGCGAAGAACCACCGTCATCTCCCCTCCCTATTCCATTGGTAAGAAAGTTTTTTGTTGGGTTGAAAAACAATTTATAAAGGCCAGAAACTAATTCTAAGATTCCTACAGACAATGGAGATAACTTTTATCATATTTTAAAATAAAACAGTCTCCAATATCTCAGAGGAGATGCTTTCACGAACACTACATTTCGTAGTATCACCGAAGTTAAGCAACGTCGAGCCTGGTCAATACCTAAATGGGTGACCGCTTGGGAATACCAGATGGTATAAGCTTGGATTTTCAGATGGTGAAGTGGATAACGGCTCGGAATTGGATATCGGAACCATGGTTCCAATTCCAGTCTTTGGGCCCTCCATGTTATTCTTTGTGGTTAGGTATACCAAAAAAAATTTTACTTACGCGCTATTAAGTTTAGGAAAGGCATGAATCCACCTCTTCTCCCTACAACTATGGATTAATTAGTAGGATATCTATCAATTAATCATACTTATATCCAAAATATTTTTACAATCTAAAACTATTTTCTGACTTTAAAAAAATCTACAAATAGGTTGATAAGCCGTAAAAAACGAATCCGTTCCTGAAAACTACAATCTAGCCTCTTCGGTTAGGGTTGACCATTACTACATATCATAATCTGCACTTACTTCTTCCTGCATCAACAACCACCTTTATTACTTTTTATTGGGCCGACTGAATCTACGGTGTCGTCAATTTCCATTTCTTCTGGTTCATTACTCGCGATATTTGGTTTATATTGTACGTTGGGTGATAAGGGATTATAGTCCGTATCGATCACCATAGATAATTCACCGAGTCGCCTCGGTCGGACCGTTAGAGTGTCCGAGGGTATTTTACGGTTTGGGCATAGATGTGGTTAATCTATTTTCCGTGTTGCTATCCTGAACCAGCTGTAAATCGGGGTGCCATAAGGTCGAGGGACCCGCTCCCTGGGTAGAATGATGTGGGACGTCAACAACTGGGTGTATCTTACGGAGGAAGCGATGGTTTGCGTAGAGTTCCTCGATCGCTTCCATCCACCCGCATATGGTACTGCCAGTTACAGATTATCTCCACAATTCACCCTATTTTCGTCCACCGACGAGTGTAAGGCCCATCTTGATACTGTATCTGAACAGAATCGCCAGATGTGGGCGACAATGTTCATTGTAAAAAAGTTCGTTCCACATGTGTCTTTTAGCCATTGCTGCCTCTCTCAGTTCACCAATTTCTCTCCACTGTTTACGTATCTCGTATCTGTCTCCTAGGACAAGGAGGCGGTCTTTGATAACACGATCATATAACATCATTGCGGGAGACATACCAAGATCCTGGACGGAGTGTTGCTTTAGGTCAGCAAAACACGGACTTAACGATAATAACATAGCCGACCACAGCTGTCCGTGTCGTCTGCGAGTATACGTTTAGCCGTTTTGACGGCCAGTTCTGCCCGGTCATTGCTGTGTGGATACTAAACCGACGAATTAAGTTTCCATATTCCCTAATTCTTAAGAAACAACTTGTATTCTTGGAAACCAAAAGATGGCCCCCCATCCCGTCGGAAGAAAGTTCTTCAGGTGCACCATATGTACAGAACAATGTTCTCAAGGTGTCGCAGACTGTCCTGTTGACTTGGGCACCTCGGCGTAGTGTAATAGTTAGCAAGCTTGTCTTGCTAGATCAGTTACTACTGAAAAGCAAGTTCGATCCTCACTGGATGCCCCATGCTTTTGGCCTTGTGCCACATCTAAGCTACGCTTGGAAAATCTCTACTCCCCTGTTGACTTTCGGGTCACTTCCACCCAACCAGTGTATCGTCTGCGTATATAACAATTTCTACCGTGTAAGTCGAAAAAGTCAATCCGTTTGTTGGAAGAGGAAATCAGGGTTAGACAGCGGCATCAAAGGCTCCTTAGGCTGTGACGGGGCGATAGAGTTAACTAACTGGCATTGGGCTCTGGTCTGTCGGAAGCTGGTATTCAAACCAGGCCAAAATAGGCATTGTCTCACATTTTCCAGCATGCTATTTACAACCTGGTGTGCAGAATTTAGGGATTCAAGTAATTCCGCATGAAGTTGTCTAGATATAAAGATTTTATTCTCCTTGGTCGGTACTTGTTCGACGCAATAAAATTCCTTGCACATGGGCCAAATCCGAGAGATCAACGACGGGAGGTCATGGCGTGATCTGGGGAAACCAGTCCCTATATATTCTGGCAGAGTCCGACAGCTCTCGCGAAAACGATCCTATCCCATGTGACAGCCCTCAATCTATAATCATGCTCGTATGTGGACATGAATGGAGCCTTGATTGCACTGTCGGTTGGTTCGACTACGTCAGATGTAGTAGACTCGTAGAATGACCGTCTACGCTTTTGTTGTATACATTCTGTTTCTGCAAATGATATTTGGGAACGTTCTGTCGAGTTCTCTGATAGGATCCATTTTGGATACCGAGAAGGGTAATAGGGTGCAGCATTAAGTTTTCCAGGGAGATGTTTAATGTTGAATTTGTGTGCATTCCTTGAAATTAAAGAGACGAGGAGGGCGAACTGAGAAAAGTTTTATGAGTGGTTGATGGTCAACAGTCATTAGTAAATCTGGGTATCCCAATATAAACATCCGACATGATTCTAATCCATAGACAAGATCCAGGGTTTCACCTTCGACTGGTGCATAGCGGGATTCTGTGTCGTTGGTAAAGAGAGATTCCTGCCTAAATAATTTTCCAGTGACCATTACCAAAAATTGGGTTCGTTTCGCCAGGGCTATTACAATGTTTTTAAAAAAGGAAGTAACAGATTCCTGTTTTACTGTAATCTGTTGAAAAGCATATCGTTTCATTGATCTCAAATGTATTGACTCTGTCCTCAATTTTCCGCACGATTACTCGCTTCGACTCGTAAAATGCTTGGTCAAGCGTTTCGTCCAATTAAAATTGTTGTTACTTCGAACGCAGTAATTCCCAGAAGGGAGCCATAACCTCAGCTTGCGAGAATGCATAAGATACCTGATTCACCAGTCCAAAGCAGGACCTGACGTCTTTGATCATTGCGGGCGTAGGGAATTAGAGGATGACCTCAGTCATTTTCTTTGTTAGTTCACACCATTAGCCGTTATTAAGAATCCGCCAAACTCCATTTCATTCTCTGCAAAATGGAATTTGTCAAGATTAAACAGAATCCCATTCTCAACTATATTGGTCATACATTCCATTGTATGCCAGAACGAGGACTCTGTGGAATCGTCCCAAAGGAGTCTATCATCTATGCAACAGGTTTTTCGAACTATGTTCACTATAATATCGTCGAACCGACAGGTATATCCGTCTCCAGACGCGTGAAATCCCTGGGAAGCATGAAGATACCTGTACCGTACCCATTCTTTGATAAATGTGGCGGCATCTTGTGCAGCTGGTGAAAGCGGTAAGCTGTGGTACCCGTTCCATGCATCCGACATGATTTTATCCTATAGTCAAGAGCGTCGTTGGTAAAGCGTGATGGACTGCAAAAATAATTTTCCAGTGACCATCGCCGCAATTTGGGTTCTTTCGCCAGGACAATTACAATGTTTTTGAAAAAGGAACTAACCGATTCCCTTTTTGCTGTAATCTGTTGAAAGGCGTGACGTTCTATTGATTCTGTCCTCAATTTTCCACACGATTACTCGCTTCGACTTCTCAAAACTTTGTCAAGCGTTTTGTCCCAATTAGAATTTTCGTTTCTCCGAATGCAGTAATACCCGGAAAGGGGTCATCGCCTCAGCTTGCTAGAATGCACAAGATACCTGATTCACCAGTTCAAACCAGGACCTGACGCCCGTGATATTTGTGGGTGTAGGAAAGTGAAGGATGGCTTTTTCTTCGTTGGTTTCACACTATCAGCTGTTATTAAGGACCCGGCAAATTCTCACTCCTTCTTAGCAAAATGTAATTTGTTAGGGTTAATAAAGTTTGTTTTTGTTTTGTTTTTTTTTTTTTTTGCTGCCGGAATACAAACGAGGAGGGACGGGAAAAATAGCAGCACTAAAGACAAACAAAACTAAGCCAAAAAATAAATAAATAAATAAATCAGAGGCACGTCCACGGTAGATGTCACGGAGAATTCCACGCGAGAATGGCGCAAAAGAAGGTCGAATGTAACCGGGACACAGAGAGTGAAGACGAACCCACAGGAAATCAGAATCATGATGTTAATGCCGGTTACTCAATCACTGAAACCGAAAACCCGTCTATTTATACTGAGGCCAGAAACATTTGTAATCTTGCTATACACGACACGACATCATTTACATAAACAACTTCTAGGCACCGTACACTTCATTGATTAACCATATTTTTTTTATTTTTTTTTTTTTTTTTGCAAGCGGACGTTATCGGGTTTGCGCCTGCCATCCACTCCTGCATACACAGTACACCAAGCATTGTCATTTTGATCGACGGAGACGAGCAGCCTCATCGGAGGTAGTCAGCAGTTCATCCCACCTTTCACTTCTGCTACAGTTAAACACAATCCTATTCTTCCCACAGTGAGTTATATATTCCGTTATGTGCCAGAACGAGAAATCTATAGAATCGTTCCAAAGGAGGGCATCGTCTATGCGATGGGTTTTTCGAACCCTGTCTATTGTAATATCGTCAAACCGACGGGTATATCCGTCTCCAGACGGGAAAATCCCTGGGGAGCATGAAGATATCTTTATCGGCCCCATTCTTTGATAAATTTAATGGCATCTTGTGCGGCTGGGGAAAGCGGTAAGCTGTGGTACCCGTTCCGTGCGCCCAGAACTGTTTTCCATGTCTGAGTCGAAACGATGGAGACCTGATTAAATTGGGACGGGGTGTGATGGGTTTCTCCTATGGAGGCAGCATTCACTCCTTGTAAGATCACCGTGCGTCTAGAGGAGCCGTCGTTTTTGGAGTGCTGCTACTATCCTTGAGCCCTAGGTTGTACGTGTGCCCACTGGCACCGGTTCAATTATACCCAATGCGACGTCTCGATCGAGGTCTTGTTTCACTCTCTTCTTCCAGTGGTGAGGGACAGAAATCGGTGTGTATATTGCTGATGGCGTCGCATGTGGGACAAAGGTAATGTCTAAATCGCTTTCTAGTCATAGTCTGTAAGGTTTGGTGTAGGCATATATTAAATGCGCCCGACTTGAAATGGTCACGTATCCATCGTTCCAGTAGGTGCCTCTTGTATCCGTCGGAGGGAACGGGATGGTACGAGGCATCGCTTAAATGGGTTTTCTACCTGGGCATCTACACAAGGCATTTTCCTTTGCGCCTTTCAAGGAGTTGAGCCGTGATGTCTCGGATGGGAAATCAAGTGGTAGCAGATGTAGATATTTCAGAGCAGATTCTGATAAATAAAAGCCAGACGTGTTGTTTGACACATGCACCACATCTCGTGTCTCCCTTGAGCCAATTCTTATATGCATCAAAAACACGCCTTTTATATGAAGTTGTTTGTCTGTAATGGCCCGTATTCGACGACTAGTTGGCACGATGTACTCGTCTGGGCACCTGAGTAGTTTTAATCTCTCAAGTTCAATTGAGCATGTTTGAGCCCCTGTATCAGCGAATGTGAGGATGCGATGACTACCGTGGGGTATTGGACCACTCTGGGTGTGTCTAAATAGTCCCATCTATTGTCAGCGATAGCGGTGGATCTGGGACACCGCCTTCAAATCTCTTACCATTCCACACAAGATGAGGCACGGTATCGGGCGGTATCAAACCGGTTTTACGGCTCCGTTTTGATCTTCTAGCATAGCGAATAGCACGGGTCAGGGGAACTTTCAGACTAGTGTTTGACAAAGTGAATAAATCACGCCCAGTCTTGCACCTTCTTGATCTGTTCGTGGTTCCAATTTCAATTTTAGTAGATTTCTGGCAAACGTTTTTTACGTGACCCCTAATCACGCAATTATGACATGCCAATTTAACTGCTGGGTACTTTCTGCTACTAATTAATCCACCTGGGTGGACTGGCTTCCCGCAAACCTCACAATTATTATTATTCGGCGAAGAATCGGGTACATTATTTTTTCGGTGTTGTCGAAGCTGACGACGCTCGAGGCCAGATATCTGTAGGGAGGACGTCAGACTAACATCATTTAGCAAACGTGCAGCTGACTTTTCCATCGTTTCCAAGCTGACGAGTCGGGCGAACTATTTCTAGAGTGTGATGAGGTTGGCAGCCTCGTCCAAAACTCAACTCTGGTGCTCTTTGTTTGCGAGTCCCGCGGTCATCTGTCCAGCTATCATGTCGCACGGGATAGGTAGTTGACTTGCTGACCGCAGCCTTCCATGTTGGGACAATCAACTGTGAACGAGCAAAGTTTGGCTTGAGCCCACAGCCTTGCTAAAAAAAATAAGGGATTGACTCACCTTCTGCATGACGTGTGGAATGAAAAGTCTACTGGTGAAATTCCTTGTACAAGATTTTTCCGCAACGAATCGGATGTGTGACAAAAGCCTTTCCTCCGTGGCCGAATTTAAGGTTTCAGTCCCTTTAAGGTCGAAAAAGAGTCTGTTGACTTCAGGCGAGCATGTCGTTTTCAATTCGTTGCATATTTCGACGGGTTTGATAAGTTTACACATCTCCTTATATCGAGTTCAAGCGTCAAGGAATAATACACAGTCGTTGCCTGTTGCGTTGGGTTCAATGACAGAACGGTCTGTTTTTTTTTGTTTTTTGTATTGGACGTTTGAGTCGCGTTAGGAGTTACGTCCCTCCGAAGCGCAATAGTTCCCCGTTGTAGCTCCATCTTTTGTTGTATTAATTGAGCAATCAAATCAAAGGTTCCGCCTGGTGTAGATTCCATGCGCGTTATTTTGTTAAGATAATCCCACATATTCACCGGATTCTATTTGCAGAGCCATGTAAAATAATCACAACAGCAATGGTAGTAGTAATTATCAATTACTTTATTTTTGTACCAATCTGGCCACTCAACTGTTTATATAACACTGGACGGGGTAACTTATGTCTGCCTGTGGATGTCGCCCCCCTATTATCTAATAAGATCTTCCATATCTATTCTACAACACACAAGTGCATTTTTGTTGCAATTTCGAATTTAAATACTGTAACAATGCCTTCTTTTTATCAGATTCCTTAATTTGTTTAATGAATTTTAAGAAACACATGTAAAAATCAAGGTCAAGTTTTTTTTTCCAACTTCATTTGCAACTGTTAGAAAATTAATTTTTAATTTCTTCTTAACAGTGGTGGGTACTCAGACAAAGCTTGATTCTAACTATGTATAATTTTTAAGCCTCAGTTCTAGAGAAAAGTTAAGTGTGGGTACTCAAAATGAATCAGATTGGAAGAAAATTTCCGAGCAAAGCATTCAACCTTATCTGCTGTAGATATCAGGACTTCGAACTGATTGAATAGTGGATGGATTGATCATTTACTGTTGTTTAGCACACTCTTTGAAGAGTCGTTAGTAATCTCTAGAACCACACTTGAACCGAACTGATCGATGATATACAATGTGTAATAAAAACCTTTCCCCCGTAACTGAATTTAAGGTTTCAGCCTCTATAAGGTGGAAAAGGAGCCTGTTGATTTTGGGTGAGCATGTTCTCAATTCGTTGCGTATTTTGACGGGTTTGGTAAGTTTACACATCTTCTTATATCGATTCCAAGCGTCAAGGAATAATGCACAGTCGTTGCCTGTTGCGTTGGGTTCAGTGACAGGACGGTCTGTTTGTGTTGGACGTTTGCGTCACGTTAGGGTTTCCGTCCCTCCGAAGCATGATAGTTTCCCTTTGTAGCTTTATCATTTGTTGAAGGAGATAAGAAATCAATGCAATGGTTCCGCTTGGTGCAGATGCCATATTTTATTTTGTTAAGATAGTTCCACGTATTCCCCAGATCCTGTTCACAGCGCCATGTAAAATAACCACAACAGCAATGGTAGTAGTAATTCTTAATTACTTTATTCTCGTATCAACGAGATACAAATAGAAAAATATATCTGGCCCCCGGCCAATCAGCTGTTGATTTAACACTGGACGAGGTAAACGCCAGTAGAGGTCCCCCATTATCAAATGAGGTATTCCATTTCTACTCTACAAAAAGGATTTTATGAAGAATTTCCTTTTATTTTTTAGAGATAGAGAGAGGAGCCGATAATGAATGATTTAAATCTGTTAAGGAAGGCAAAATGGAAAGGATTATCTACTCCTTAAAGATTAAGAAATTTAGTATCCAGTTTAAAATATCAAATGGTGAAGACTTTACTCGGGGGCTATGGGCTTGGTATCTTTCGCTTTTTAAACATAAAAGTAATTCATAAATTAGTCTTCTGTTAACTTGGTCTACAACTGGCTACCATTCAAGGCGAATTAGTGACCCCGGGCGCACCAGTTGAAAAACTAGTAAAAAAAAAAAGTTAATGCCCAAAACAATTTATTAGGTTGGTGCATAAATAATATCGTTTTTTGACGTTAAGTTGAACGTCAAAAAACGACATTATTTTTGCACCAACCTAATAACAAAGGGGCAGTAAATTTCGATAAATGACTAACAATACTGCTAAGCTTCTTTATAAAGCGGGTAGCTATTACCAAAACCACCAAGATAAAAGACCTGTTTGATTAAACGTGACGTCACCACAAGTAGTATAAGTAGAAGTGAATCTTCTGAAAATGAATGATATTAGACCTTTTTTTAAGTATAGAATACTTTTTAAATTACAATTAAAAATAAACAAACCAGGGTTCGAATTTCATCTTAGAACTTTATTCAATATTAATTTATATAAATTAAAAAACGGTTAATTTGCAGTTTAGCACCCGCGCTCTTTCCGCATTAAAAATTTCCAGAATACTTACATTTATGTGTAATTGTACATGCTCCATTCAAATCTGGCTTGATAAATTTGCTTAAAGCTAAACGCGGAAGAATGTAGTTAACGGACTATTTTTACTGATCTTACTTGTCTCAACTTGTCTCAATTACTGCGCAAGAGAACTATTTACGTACAAATGCTCAATTGTGCACTGCGTGCGCAATAATCAAGACAAGTAAATATTACTCATAGCTATTCCGCAGCTAATATATGCAATGACCGCCAGTAATGGCTGCCGCCAACGATGCGAATGAATCCGAACTTTTACTGTCAATAACTCCAAATCGATAGATCTTATCAAATTTATCAAACCAGATTCGAATGGAGCATTTACAATTACATATAAATGTAAGTATTCTGGAAACTTTTAATCTGAACTGAGCGCGGGCGTTACACTGCAAATTAACCGAAAAAACAAGCAAGCAATATTATTATAAAATCGTTTTATTCCATAAACTGATAATAATGACATTTGAAATTGACAGAATCATTTTTCATGTCAGGAGAAGAAAAGCAAACCAGGGTTCGATTCCAACCTTATATCTTTAGATAAATAATGAACAAATATCTGTCTATATTTCTGAGATGAGGTATTATTTACACTATTCGAACTATTTTCCTCATCTTTGTCGCCATATTTATTACAACGTTTCAACATTTCAGTATCTGTCTATATTTCTGAGATGAGGTGTTATGTACATTATTCGGAATATTGCCCTCATCTTGGTCGCCATATTTATTACAACGTTTCAGCCTTTCAGTATCTGTCTATATTTCTGAGATGAGGTATTATGTACATTATTTACATTATTCGGAATATTGTCCTCATCTTGGTCGCCATATTTCTTACAACATTTTGGCCGTTGTACGCTCCGGCCTTCTTCAGGTGCGTTAGTTAGATCCAGTGACGGGACACAAAGTGAGTTCAATATCTGGTTATGACAGTGGAGAACTTGGAGAGGTGAATTAACAGATAACTGATAACTGATAACTGACATCCATTAAAACATGGCACGTGGAACTAGAACAGTCTACCGCAGTGAGCGAAATAAAGGGTTCAGTTTGACATTCCAACCACCTGAAGAAGGCCTGAGCGTACAACGGCAGAAATGTTGTAATAAATATGGCGACAAAGATGAGGACAATAGTCCGAATAATATAAATAGTGTAAAGAACAAATAGATTAAAACTTCATTCTTATTTAAATGATTATTCCATAATGTTACTATATTGACATAGAATATTTTTTTATTTTACAATTAGACTAGAAATGACAGAAACTAAGCTTCGATTTTTACCTTAGAATAAACTTTATTTTCTAAAGAAAAATTATTTAAAGTTTTAAATTTGTTGCTATGTTAAATTAAATAGCGTACGTTTCATTATTGAATTAAAATATGTAAACTTCCTTCCTATTTTGATTGTCTAAAATTATTTGAAAATTATTTTGTTTATAATAAAAAATAGACATCGTTTTTATTTACATGTTTTATTTTATTTTAATTATTCTGTTGTAAAGTTACAATATTGACATTTTTGTTGTGCAGAAAAGAAAAGTCAAATTTTCAATAATTTTCGAAAAAATGTTTCATAGATATATGGGAAATTTGGCTGAATGTTTGAAGTTTTCTTTTTTGGTTAACTTGTTTTTAGTAATATTATTATTATTTTCCCTAGCACAAAAATTATTCAAAAGAATATTTGAAGAGTTCCAGACAAACATTATTTCTCATTTTTTGCTAGTGTGACCTTCACCACAAGAGTTCACATGAAAAAGATGATCATTATCTACCCAAATATTTAAGGTTATATGCATAGTTAATATTTGATTTACTAAATGAAGAAAAGAAGAAATTTTATCACTTTACCAATAACTATAGAATTATAGAGAATAGCATTTGTATTCGTATCATTAGAATACAGTACAGAACCTCTATTAATTCCCAGAAAACAGCTGTTTATTTCAAGTGTTTTCTCCTCATTATCACTTCCAGATATTAAATTCTTGCAACTGTTGCATTTCATTTTCTTAAAAACTGCTTAGCGTCAATAACCTGTTACGTATAATATAACATGAACAACTTCTTTGCGTTCATTAAGATCCTCATCTTTTACATTTATGTTAAATTTATAAATATCTAAGTTTTCTTACCCTGCCACGTCATTCCAGTTAGTTTGAAAATTCCTCACATTAATACTTTGGTCATTAAAGTGGTAAGCTCAATTTTAAAACTGGCATCATTCTGATTTTTTCACACTCAAACACTTGACGTATAGAGATATTTATATTGGTCTCCACGAAGTTGCTAGTACTGGCTAAATATATCCTCAAGGTAATCTATTTGAAATTTACCAGGTAATGCATATATCATTTTCAATTCTTCTGTGCAATATTTGGTCAGTTCTAGAATTGCATGAGTAATATGAATAGTATAGGAATGATAGTATAGGAATGGTATTCCAAGATTCTAACCAATTTCAGAATACATTAATATATGTCATCATTTACTTTTAAGGGAATTAGCACATTTATTAAGCTACCAACCCTTATGCGGTGATTTTACATTTAGTATTGTACACCAAGTATAAAATATGTTTACGTATTCTAAAACTTCTTCATTTGTTTCCCTAATGACAACATGAATAGTGAATTGGTTAAAAATTTTCAAAACAAATGAAACATTTTGACTTTCAAAACTAATGGGAGAAAGAACTTTTGAGGTCAATTTATTGCAATATTTAAAAATTGGCTGAGATTCCAGGACATGAAGCGTCTGTAAAGTACAAAATGGCGCACTTTGGGTATTATCTAAATCCTGATTTCCATTATGACAAAACTTTGGGTACATCATGCATTTTAAATTGTTTCTAATGCATTTTAGTAAATGAACTGAATTAAATATGAAGAAAAGAGATTTTATAACTAGATGTGGATATAGAATTGAAAGTTTTGCAGGACTACAAAAAGAGATAGCTTTCTTATTTATTGCATTATTATCTGTTATGACTGATATTACTCTAAAGCCTATCTCTTCTAGACTAATTATTACATGTTTAACTATGTTAAATTCTCAGCTTTAAGATATTTAGTTGGTATAATATACAAAACATTCTTCTATCGTAAGAATACACTGCTAAGCATAAAAGCAAAAGCACTTGTCTCGGGCCCATTGCCTTTGTTGGCTCAGCCAACAACATTACCACCTTTAAAATCAAAATAAGTTTTTAGGTGAATTTCATCTACAAGTAAAGATACTGTAATGTCTTTTTCCTCTAATAACTTAAACTTATTTTTAATATACATCAGAAAATGTTATTATGTTGCTCAACTCTAGAATTCATATAGGTTGATAATGTTGGTCTTCTGATGCCTGAATAACTAGGGAAAATTATGTTTTAGTGTCTCTTAACAACCTCTAGGGGAGCAGTTATGCAGTCAATGAAGAAAATATTATCAGAGTTTGTCTATATTTCTGAGATGAGGTATTATGTACAGTATTTACATTAGTCGGACTATTGTCCTCATCTTTGTCGCCATATTTGTCACAACGTTTCGGCCGTTGTACGCTCCGGCCTTCTTCAGGTGGTTGGAATTTCGAACTGAACCCTTTATTTCGATCGCTGGGGTAGACTGTTCTAATTCCACGTGCCATGTTTGATGGATGTCAGTTATCAGTTATCTCCTGCTAATTTTCCCTCTGAAAGTTCTCCACTGCCTTAACCAGGAATTGAACTCACCTTCTTTGGGTCTGTCACTGGATCTAACCAACGCCTTTATCCACTGTGCCATGTGTCCTTGAGGACATCTGGGTATGAACTTCTGAGTATTATAAACCTAATGTTTTCAGCATCATTTTTACCTGTGCTCATATTGCAATTTTTTGCTGTTATCATTGCATGTCTTTACCAGAGTTCATATTGCAACTTTGTTATCATTGCTTTTCTCTGGCACTCCTTATTACTGGTTCCCATATTGTATTCATTTCTATGCTTGGTCGGCTCAGGAGATTTTTGTGGCCTAGCATATGTGCTGATTCCTTAAGTTTACGAATTTTCCAATGGTGTTCCCTGTCTATGATCTCAACATGATTTCTGATGAATAATCAAACTTACACTGTCATTCATTTTAGCTTCCCATATATAAATTTAACCGCATAAAAATAACTAAATGACTCGTCTTGTACTAATAACAGAAAGGACATTACCAAATGTAATGCAGCAATTAATTTAGCCATGATTCGATTTTTCAGCTTAATTGAGTGTGTGCATTATGTGTACGTTTCAGTGTGTTGGTTAAACTTATAGCCGAAAGCGCTAGGAACTATAAAACATTTGGACAGTTTTTACACACTCTTTGGCCAGAAAAGAAAGCTACACAAGAATATATATTAGAAAACTATGTATAATTTATTTATGTCTGTATATATTTAATAATGTATACAAATAAATATACATTTTTTTCTTCAGGGGCTGAGTCTCTACTCAGCACCTGAATATAGTGTTGTGCATGAAAATCCGTGACATGCTACCGTTAGGAAATAATTATATTTATTTATATATACTTAATAGCTCCCTCATATTCCATCGAACACTGTTTTATATATTTATTGTATCTAAAAATACAATTGTGGCATTATATCTTATATTCATATATATGTGTGTGTGTGTCTGTATTGATGTAATAGTAAAGAACAGTTAGATTAACTTCTGTATCGAGAATATATATATATATATATTTATGATTTTTTATTAAAAATATTTTACATTGCGACACGGAAACTTCTGTTTCCAGACTTAAGATTTTTATCAAATCTTTCGTTACCAAACATTGCCTGATGACGAGATAAAAATTCTAAGACTCGAAACAGAAATTTTTAATAAAAATATCTTTAAAATATTATGCCCTATGTTTGTACAGAGCACTTTCTTTAAAAAGTAAATGCCTGAGAACTATGGATTCTAAATCTGTTCTTTTTTATCATTTGGATATATATATATATATATATATATATATATATATATATATATATATATATATATATATATATATATATATATATATATATATATATATTAAAATGGACAAAGACAATTATTTAAAAACATTTTTATGTTTAACATTCTTTTTATAGATACAAATATTTTAGTAAATGCTCTGTTTATAATAAACAGTATTAAATAACATTTACTGGCCTGAATGTCCGAGAAATTTTCATAGAAAATATTCGTCCTTTGACAGGATTTGAACCTGCATCCTATACGGAACCATAATTTTAGTTTGACGTAAATTCGACCTTGCCAATCGAACGATCCTTTTTACCGAGCGGTTATATATTACAAAAAATTT
The DNA here is from genome assembly GCA_903632075.3 of Acanthosepion pharaonis. Classification (NCBI taxonomy): domain Eukaryota; kingdom Metazoa; phylum Mollusca; class Cephalopoda; order Sepiida; family Sepiidae; genus Acanthosepion; species Acanthosepion pharaonis. The sequence continues at coordinate 25,787 of CAHIKZ030001385.1, read as the reverse complement.
AAATGATGGTTTAAATAGTTTTGAAGGTTCGAATTTGTCAAAGGACGAATATTTTCTTTGAAAAAAACGACATTTGTTTAAATCAAAATGTTATTTATACTGTTTATTATAAACAAAAGCATTTAAATGAAATATTTTTGTATCTATAAAAAAAATAAATAAACGTATAAATATTTTTTATATATATATATATATATATGTGTGTGTTTGTATAGTAAACTAGGAGAAGTTATTTCAAATCTCCTGCTGCCTATGCCAAAAGCAAATACTTTCCTTTGAAAGACATTGACCGAGAAGCGATAAAATGAGGCCATTGTTAACAACGATCGAGGGTAAAATTCGAAATATTCTCATTTTCACGCGACATTTTGATGACACTCGATTGTTTACTCTTTCTCATCAATCGGCACGGACGAATTACCTCCCCTGAATATCATGGCGACAGGGAAATGCTAATGGGACAAAATTTATCGTAACTACAAACAAAAATACAAAGTAAAAATGCCTCCCCACATTAATGATACCAACCACACTTGAACATTTTTCTTTCTTTTTTTTTTTTTTTCCTTCTCTCGACAAAAGAAATGACTATTGTGAAATATTAACAAAAGATTGATGTCAATGTTTCAGGTTAAGTTTTTCGTTTTCAGCTGCTAACAATAGGTAGGAGTTGGTGGGAGCGTCACAGATTGTCGGGGTGTGGCTGCCACCCCATCATCCGTACTCTACAGGGTTAACATATATATATATTTGATAATGACTGAAATTTCCTGGATTTTTTTTTTCTTTTTTTTTTTTGCAAAATTTTACCCTGTATGCAAGGCCAAAAAAATTTTTAAGTTTCAGATGATTACGTTAGAAGGCATTTTGTGCGGATAGGATGGGAATATAACGATTAACTCTCGCCATGAACAGGTTAAGATTATAGTTTTCGGGGAAGCATCCTCTTGGGGAGCATTTCCACAGAGCAGTGGTTCACGAGAAGAAAAAGAATCGAGTGAAACTTTAATTTCGCCCTATAACACGAAGAGGAGAATTTCTGGTTTTGCTTAAAATGTAAGTGATATAGTGGTCTTTGCCATGACCAGGAAATGTCTTTGGCGGGACCAGGAAATGTCTTTGCCATGACCAGGAAATGTCTTTGGCGGGACCAGGAAATGTAGCTCGTCCGAGCACTTTCCGTGGAAGTAAAACAATGCAACGAGAATATCTGCATGGTACATCCCATCTGTGAACAAAGAGTTTGGAGGGTTAAAATAATTCGTTACCCATTTTCGTAAAATTTTGAACAATATCAAAGTCTGGGCAGCTTTCGCCCAAATGATGACAACAATACTCCATTTTTGGCCTGAGATTGCTCTTGTAAAGGTAGAAAACGGTAGGAGAATAACATTTCCGAAATGTGTCTGTTTTTAACAATAACCTTTTTACCTCAATCTTTCAGAAAATGTGTTCATCACTGATGTCTGCAGTTTTAAGGTATTTTTATCTGAATTATTCGCATTAATAACATCGTCTTCATTACTTTTCACTATTTTCCTAATCAGTACACAGGTTAAAAAGAACAGAACATTATTATTTTATATCCTTTTATACTCTTTTATATTCTTTTATATTTTTATACGCCTTTATATTATTTTATACTCGTTTATATTTTTGTACTTTTTATATTCTTTTAGATTCTGTTATATTCTTTTAGATTCTGTTATACTTTTTTATATTCTTTACTTTATTTTATACCATTTATATTCTTTTATAGATTTTTATATTCATTTATGCTCCTTTATATTCTTTTATACACTTTTATATTCTTTTATACATTTTATATTATTTTATGCTCTGTAATATTCTTTTAGATTCTTTTATACTTTTATATTCTCTTATATTCCTTAATACTTTTATAAATTGCTTTTTATATACTTTTATACTCTTTTTATATTCTTTTTATATTCTTTTTTGATCTTTTATAATCTTTTATATTCTTTTATATTCTTTATATTTTTTGTAACATTTTATTCTTTTAGACTCTTTTTTACTCTTTTTATACTCTTTTATTCTTTTATAAATTTTATACTCTTTTCTATTCTTTTCCATTCTTTTAACATTTTTATATTTTTATACTCTTTTATATTCTTCTTTATTACTTATATTCTTTTTATAGGTTTTATACTCTTTTATATTCTTTTATACTGTTTTATATTCTTTTGTAATTTTTATAGTCTTATATTCTTTTATACTATTTTATACCTTTTATATTATTTTATTCTCTTTTATATTCTTTTATACTCTTCTATATTCTTTTATATTCTTTATACACTTTTATATCCTTTTATACTCTTTTATACTCTTCTATACTTTTTTATTCTTTTATACTTTTTATAGTCTTTTATCCTCTGTTATATTCTTTTATACTATTTTATGGTCTTTTATATTCTTTTTGATAAAAAAATATAAAAAAAAAATATATTCTTTTATATTTTTTATAAAAAAAAAATACACTTTTGTTTTGAGAAAATATGCTCTTATATATTTCTTTTAATACTCTTTTATATTCATTTACACTCTTTTATATTCTTTTATATTCTTTCATACGTTTTATATTCTATTATTCTCTCTTATATTCTTTTATATTCTTGATACTCTTTTATATCCTTTTATATGTTGTTATACTTTTTATACTCTTTTATATTCTTTTATACTATTTTATATTCTTTCTTACTTTTTATATTCTTTTATACTATTTTATACTCTTTTATGCTTTTTATATTCTTTTATATTATTTTATACTCTTTTATACTCTTTTATACTCTATGTTTATGATTTTTGTTCTCCTTCGACGTTCTCAAATGAATCATGCTTTTCGATTTTATTCCATTTATTCAGTTAGTTTTTGATGCTAGTATCCTCATCTTTGCAGTTTTTTTCCACAATCTTTCAGAAAATGTGTTCATCACTGATGTCTGCAGTTTTGAAGCATTTTTATCTGAATTATTCGCATTAATAACATCGGCTTCATTACTTTTCACTATTTTCCTAACCAGTACATAGGTTAAAAAGAACAGAAACTTGTAATTTCGACGGATAATTTATTATTAAAACAGACACATTTCGGAAAGCTTTTGCAATCCTTGATCACTCTTGAGCAAAAAATGAAACAGTGACTAAGCTATATTGTGTAGATTATAAATTCAAATTCGTTACCTACCAGATCTCAAAGAAGCTTTTGATCTATATCAAGGCTGGAGAGTGAGATCTAGGCAGTTCTCTTCCAAATATGACAACAACATTACTCCATTTTTGGCCTGATTTGGCTCTTGTAAAAGTAGAGAATAGGAGGATAAAATGTCCGAAATGTGTCTGTTTTATCAATAACTTATCCGATGGAATTACAAGTTTTTGTTCTTTTTAATTCAAATTCACCAATGGAATCAAGCATTTTTACAAAGCACATAAGTTCTTTTTTTGCCTTTCATGAAGTACGTAGGGTCTTAATCTTTCCTTTTTAAATATATTTCCTTGTATTTCTTTTTAATAACTAAATAGGTCCCTTTTTAATATCATAAATATATATATATTTTTCCGTTTAGAAATATACATTGTGACCTATTTTTTCTTATTCAGTTCATAAAGTTTCGAGCTTTGACATTTGATCCATTACCTTTTTCACTGACCGTAAAAATGCGATTCAATAGAAAGATTTTCTTTTAGAAAAACTTCAAATCTTTTACCATTACGAAATTAATTTTAGACTAACTGAAACTTTTCACCTGAAACGTGAATAATGCTGCGGAAACATATATAAATAATTCAATCCTTATTTCATGCACATTTCATTGAATACGACAGACAAGGTGCTTTTATTTAGTTTTTTTTATACAATTTCTCATGCGATCTAATAATTTTTTTCTTTTCAGATGATAAATTATATAAAAACTGTCCGAATGTTCTTTTTATCCGAGCGCTTTCGGCTATACATTTAGCCATTTTCAAGGATTAAATATTTTAACTGTTAAATAAGAAATAGTTTGTTGTATGTATGTTTTTATAAAATGTTTTCATTTTTTTTTTTTGTCAAGATATTATTGTGTCCATGTTCAAAGTTAATATTATTAAGTTTTTTTTTTTATTTTTTTTTATAAGGCTTCCATTATTTTTAGCCTTTTTTTTTTATTGTAGATGATGCTATTATATTTTGTTGTTGTCAAGTATGTTACGAATAGTGTCCGGTAGGTCTCCATGAATATTTAAATGAGATCTAATTGAGCTATGGTCAGAAAGGTAGAGATTGAGTCTGCGTGTCAAACATGTTCTAGTGTGGCCTATATAATTATTTACGAATTTTGATTGATCAGGAATGCAATTCCTTAATGGGCATTTAAATTCGTAAATAATATTTGCTTTACTTAATTTTGTTCTAAGAGGTGAATTATTATTTTTAACTATAATGTTAGAGGTTTTAAATTTTTTTAATAAATAATTAATTAATTAATTATTTATATATATAATATATGATTATTATCAATTTTTTTGACATACAGTATGTATATATGTTTTTTTTTAATATATATATTATTTCAATCAAACCACATTTTTATTTAATATATAGAAAACTAAATTAAATTTTTTCGCTTGTCATTAATTTGTCCACATTAATACCTATCTATATATATAAAATTTTCCTGTGTGTGTGTTATGTGTGTATATTGTTGTGAGTTGTGTGTGTGTGTGAGTGATGTATATATATAAATATATATATAAATTTTATATATTTTTATATGTAATATTTATATATATCACATAAAAAAAGTTATATGGAAAGAATTTTTACATTTCATGTTTGATCATAATCCCAATCCATTTTTAATAGGAAATAATCAATTTTTTCCTTTTTAAAACTACGACAGTTTTCATGTCAAATTTTCCGATTATTTTTCTTAAAAACATTCTATATATTTATATTCCCAATATCATTGAAATATGTGAAATATTTTAAAATTTAAAAGTATTAAAATTTTAATACTTATTCTTAATAAGCATGCTATTTTATTCAAAAAAAAAAAAAATAAAAAAACATTTAATGGGAAAAATTTAAATCTGCATGGCACTTTAAATTTAAATTAAAACATTCGCTTGCATAAACTCAACGTTGATTCTGATTCCGCAGAACTGGGTTTTGTGAAAAAGTATTTGTTGTTTTCATTCTTTTTTTCATTCAGTTTTTCCAGTTACGAGTCCTTTTTTAAAGTTGATCGTTTAATATTATTTTGTTTAATTCTTTTTTTTTTAAAAATTTAATGTTTATATAGATCTTAAAAAAAATTCATTTTATAGATATTTATTAATTTATTAAGCAAATCATGGAAAAAATATTTAGACATCCTAAAAAATGAATTTTTTTATAAAAAAAATTTTTTTTTAAAAATAAATTTTTATTAACTGTATGAGTTGTACGATTTTTTTAATGCTCTTTGCATTCTGCCAGGCCATGCTGCTAAATATATATATATATATATATATATAAATATATATATATATATATATTTGTTTTGTGTGTTTGTGTGTGTGTGTGTGTGTAAATATATTTTGGTCATTAAATATTTATGATAGGTTGTTTCGATTTATCACATTCATCAGTGTAAAAATAAAAAGGATTATAAATATTTCTATATACAAAAATTTCAATGCTATATAATTTTTATCAAATCAATTATCTAAAAAAAAATTCCTTGATTTATTTATTTTCTGGAAATAGAAAAATTGAATTTTTTTTTTTAGCCTTTTAAATAAACATTCTATTTATTGATTTTAATATATATTCAAATATATATTTAATATATTAAAAAATTTGCATTATATATATATATATATATATATATATATAGATATATGATTAAATCTTTATGAAAATGAAAAAATTTCTTGTTTTTTAATATTTTATTTTCAAATTGATGTTAAAAACATTCAAGAAATTTATTTAAAAAAGGGGCAATAAGTGGTTAATGTTATTTTATAAATGAAAAAATTGAATGGATCGAGTGTCGTGGAGATGAAGATTTTTTTGATGAAATGGTCGCCGCATTCAATTGTTTACATTGTCCCCCTGTATTTATTTTTTATGTCTAATTTTATGGATTAAATTTCTATTTATAAAATGATTTGCAAACTCATGTACCACTTCCGCATTGGATATCGTTAAATGGAAAATAAAATAAATAAATAAAAACTTAAAATTATAATATTTTGTATTTAATTACGTTTTTGAACAAATATGTAATCGACCCTTTAATAAAAATTGTTTTATATAAACTGTTCAATTTCATTTATAGTTAGATACTTAAAGTTTTATTTAGATAATTTTTTGAAAATGATGTCAAATTTTTAAACTTTCTGTATATATTCCATTCTCTCCATAATGGATTCATTTGTTATAAAATTTGAAATCGTTAAAACACTGAAAAATCTATCAGTAAGGTCCTCAACACTTTGTTTTTTATATTTTTAATAAAAATTTTCTGAATCTCATAAAATTTACAGGTTTGTTACTAATAATGAACCAATTATTCGTCCTATTTTATTGAATATGTAAATTAAAATATTTTTATGATTATCATGACATTTAAAATAGATAATTTTTTATTGCAAAATAAATTTTCCAGGTATCATTGTTAATCTTAAATATAATTATAATTTTTTATTTTTGATTTGAGGAAAATAAAATAAAATTTTCTTATATAATTATAAAATTTTAATTTAAATTGTTTTTTAAAAAAAATTATAAAAAATATATAATATATATATATATATATATATATATATATATATATATATATATATATATATATATATATATAGTTTTATTGATCAACTCTAAATTCAAAAGAAAAAAAACGTAATTTTTTCAATTCGGATTCCTGGTTTTATAAAAAATTTATTTTCATTTATTTTCCTTCAATATTTTATTGAAAATCTATGTCATTATAAATCGATATTCATTTTCCATTCCAATTGATTATATATTTTATATATATATATATAAAAATATATATTTATATATATATATATATATATTAAAAATTTATCCTTTAAATTATAAAATAAAAAAGATCTTTTTTAAATTATCTCCAATTTTGTTCACTTTTTACATAATCGAAATTTTTTGTAAACTTCTTAACCTGATATATATATATATATTTAATAATTTTTGGCTAGAAAATTTTTAATTTTTTTCTATTTTAAAATTATATTTTTTTTGTTAAATAAAGAATTTCAAAAAAAAAATTTAATTCAATTCCGAAAATCAAAAAAAAATGATTTCAATTTTTTTATAAATTTTTTTCCAATTAATAAAAAAATTCACTTTTTCTTTCAACTACAAATCTGATTTTTAATCATATTTAAATTTAAATTTTAAAAATTTAAATATTTTTTTTTTAAATATTCAATATTTTTTTTTAAACTTTTTTTTGAATGTTTATTCTCAAAATGAAAATCAAATAATTTTTATATTATTAAATTCTATGTTTAACATGATTTATACATTTTATGTGGAAGTTTAATTTTTTAAGTTTTAAATAAATTGTTAATAAATATATTATGTGTGTATTTATGTGTATTTAAAAAAATTAAATTTTCGTTTTGTTTGTGTGTTATGTAAAACAATGTGTCTTAATTTTTCAATAAAAATAAAAAAAAAACTTTATATAAAATATTATATAATTCATGGATAATTTTTTTAGATATTTTTATTCTAAGAATTTTTCTATTAAATAAATATATATATATATACTGGAAATTTCCATTACTTTGTTTTTTCTTTGAAATGTAATTTTAGAAATGAATTTTAAAAAAAATCAATTTATTTTGTAAAAAAAAAAGTTCAGTTTCAATTTTTTCTTTAAAAGAAAAATTTTTAAATGAAAAATAATTTCAAAAAAACTATATAAAAAAAAATTAATATTTCCCAAGTAATTTTGTTTTAATTTCTTTATCATTTTTTAAAAATTTATTTATTTCTTTATTTAAATATATATAAATTTTAAAACATTAAATTTTTCATTCATTTTTTTTTATGAAATTTTAAAAATATTATAATTATTTTTCTTTTTAACTTTTAAAATTCTTTTTAAAATTATAAATTTTTAAAACTGTTCTTGGGTTTCATGAAAAATATTTTTCTTAATAAAAATAAATTATATGAAAAAATTTTTTATATATATTTTCAATTTAAATTTAAATTATTTTTATATATTGATTATTTTTTTTTTAAATTTTAAAATTAAACCTAACC
>CAHIKZ030001385.1:0-12500 GCA_903632075.3 Acanthosepion pharaonis | reverse complement strand
AGGCTGTAAAATATATGTTTCATCAGAACCTGACTCCATGAAATTAAAAGAAAGACGTCTTATATATAGATTTAATGGCGGCTTGGTTTAAATATATAAATATTATTGACAAACAAGAGTTAATTCTTATATATTTATAACTTAAAATTCTCTTACTTTTAAGTCGATTCTTTCCTTTTAAACAAAAAAAAGGAAAATTTTATTTTATCTACAACTTAAGCCTGAAGTCAAAGGCCTCAAAAATTGGACGTTTCTGTTTGTTAGATTTGACACTTACCTTTTCTTACAATTGTCATAATTATTATAAATAAGAGCATTATTCAATTGAATTATAACATTGAATTTTTTAAAAAGTTCATTATCCCTCTTTTTTTAACAAAATTTTCCTTATTTGTATGAAATAAATTCAAAATTTTTTTATTTGGGTTCATTCATCTAAAATTGTAGGTTCAGTATTTTAAACACCCTTCCGTGAGCATTCATCATTTCTTTTTATGTTTCTTTTTTTTTTTAATTGGATGTTAACCGCAAATAACCAATAAAAATCCACTTCTACTCCAAAAGGGCTCATGAGATATAAAACCTGTTATTTTACATCATTTACGCAACTTAATATATATTTCCAAGATGGCTTTTAGATAAACATAATCAGGAAAAAACTGAGTAGATAATGTGTCAATTCCATTTCTTCCATTGAAATTATTATTTTCAGAATATTATTGAACAAACATCTGCCTACAACAATAGAATCTTTTTTCACACGGTTATTTCTATCATAAAATAGTCACATCTACAGGAATTATGGAAAATTTTTTTTTTTTTTTTATGTGTCGTATTTACCTAAGACTTCATTCACTTAAGTCATTCTACCAAAATCTACGTTAACCCAATAAGGTAAAAATGACCTTTTTTATTTGGGCATAGGCCTTTCTTCAGACACCATTTCACTTGGGTCATATTGTAAGATGATCAGAATTTAAAATCAGTGTATTTTTAAACCTTTTTTCCTCAGTAATTTTCTCTAATTCTCTATTTCTTTATATATATAGAATGGAAGATTTATTTTTGTCCTATAATTAATTTATATAGATGAATATTTTGTTTCTTTATTCTTAAATAAAAGTAATTTTAAAACCCAACATCATCGTCGATTTTACTCAAATTGTTTTAATTTAACACTCTTCTATTTTTCCTTTATTTGAGAATTAAATATTTTTTTCAATTAGAATAGCCTCAGGTTTTTTCATCTAAATTGTTTTTCAGTATTTTAAACACCCATGATTATCCAAGATGAGCATGCTGGTTTCATTAAGTTTTAGGGATTAACTCATTTCAATTAAGTCCCCCATTATATTTTTTTTTTTTTTTGTATATATAATTTGACTGAAAGTAAAATATTACACTTTATCTGAAGTGAAACCTTGTCAAATTTACAAAAAATGCTTTCTCTGCTCTGCAGGGATAAGGCTTAGTTTTACCTCATTTTCTCTTGGGCTGACCAAAAACAAAAGAAGAATGACATTACAATCAGTGCCAGGTTTACCTATAGACCTAATATGCTGAATCTAGAGCCTCAAAATCTGGGAAGCCTCCAGCCAAGGTGTATAATATTTTTGACACTGCGATAGGCCTTTCTTGCACATATTGTCATAACACATTGTAAATTAAACTAAAGTGTTTAGTATTTTTGGGGAAACCCGTCATCATCCTCAGCTTTACTCAAATTGTTTGATTTAACACTCTTCCGTTTTCCTCTAATCGTGTAGGGCCTCACAAGTGGAATAGTGTCTCCATTTAAATACAGCCCCGGATGTAACTTTTCCTAGACGAAAGAACGCTAAGGTTTGGGAAATAGAAAATACAGGTAAGAGGATTAGTCATCGTTAACAAAGAAATGAAAATCAGCTAATGGATTCTACCATTAGGAAAAATTAAGTCAAACATCTTGAAAAATACTGAATGTTCTCAGAAATCTAATAAAAATTGTGAAACATTGATAGTTATGTATCCCATTACGTGTTTCAAGAGGCCAAAAGTGATTATTACAGTCAGCTAGAAGACAATAGTCTGAAATATCAAGGAATCTTTTTTGTCACTTTATAGTATCTAATTCACGACATGACATACCAGATAGTCTAAATTGAATTTAATGTCAATAAGGACACGTATTTCTAAAATGAGTTGATCTTAAGAAATACCACAGTAGACTTTGTAGTGATTTTCAAACCAGAGTATTAGAGTTTTCTATTTTTTGACCTTTATTGTATCCTCATAGTCACCAGGTATATATTAGCGCCTCACAAAATGTTAGTGACTTCCTCCGATATGCAAATAAGTGGTCGACCCAGCTGCGTTTAGTATAAGCACACGTGGGACAATTGTATGGTGGAAAGAAATATAAATGCACCAAATTAAAAAGAAAAGACAGCTTCTTTTACATTGTCACGAGAAAAATATCCACGTTCGAAGAAAGCCCCAAAGCGACACACATATAAACCGATATTAATTATTATTCTTTTTTTTTTTTTTTTCTTCTATTTAGCATATCCGTTCAGGACATGAGCGATCATGGCCTTTCAAAAATTCTATCTATTTTGACTTTTAACAGCGCTTTTCCCTTTGCCAAGCGACCTGCCCTCGTTCTGCCATCCATTTAGTGAAATTCACCAGAATGGTGACCCGCTGCCTTCCTCTATCTCATTTGACCGCGATATACCTTGTGTTTTGCTCACAATATAAGTTCTGGATTATATTCAACATCCTGTCCGAATAGATCTGGTTTCCCTAACAGTTCAAATAGATCCTTGTGTAGGACTTTATCAAGTACTTTTGTGCCATCTATAAAACTGAAGTGCACACCCCTCTGCATCTGTGTTGCTCTCTCTGATATCATTCTGATTATAAATATTGTATTTCTTGTTCCAGTGTCCTTGACAAAGCCGCATTGTTCTTGTATTATTTTCGGTTTAATTCTGGTTTCTGGTCTATTCATCAAGATTCGGATTATTAGCTTGGTTATGTGGCTCATTAAGCTGATTGTCCGATGGGGTTCGCATTCATTTGTACCTGGTTTCTTAGGCTATGCTACAAAGATGAATCTAATGAGGTCCTCCTGCAACTTCTTCTGTTTGCCGTGTCCCTTCAGGACGTTGACAAACACAATTCCCTCACCTTTGCAGCTGTTAATAAATTTCGTCTTTTTATTATCTCTCCTAAGCCCCGTCTCTACTTGATTTTTTGGAAGGCGTATTTCGATATTCAATCGATTTCGATGTCGCACTTTTTTAAATAATTCTCATATATATATATATATATATATATATATATATATATATATATATATATATATATATTTCCTAAGCCCCGTCTCTGCTTGACTTTTTGGACTTTGATTTCGATATTCCAATCGATTTCGATGTCGCACTTTTCTTCCTCTGTTAAAATAATTCTCAGATATATATAGAATTATTTATTTTAAAAATTCATAACATAAATATGTTATAAAATCAATACAAAAAACAGCCATTTTATTTCAACACTCCTGGTGTCTTATCAAGTGATGATCATTAGGAGAGAAACATATGCACACAAAAAGCCAATATATATATATATATATATATATATATATATATATATATATATATATATATATATATATATATATATATATTATGCTACAAATGATGATATACATATATATATATGTGTGTGTGTGTGTGTGTGTGTGTGTGTGTGTGTGTGTGTGTGTGTGTGCCTGCTTTTTTTTGTGCATATGCTTCTCTCCTAAGCCCCGTCTCTGACATTTGACTTTTTAGAAGAAGTATTTCGCTATTCCAATCGATTTCGGTGGCGCACTTTTTAAAATAATTCTCATATATATATATATATATATATATATATATATATATATATGCTTCTCTCCTAAGCCCTGTCTCTGCTTGACTTTTGGAAGATGTATTTCGCTATTCCAATCGATTTCGATGTCGCATTTTTCTTCCTCTATTAAAATAATTTCCAGATATTTAAATTGTGTTACTTCTTTTATTTTGGTATCTCCAATTTGTAATTTTCATATTAGGTTGTCCCTTTTGCTAACAACCCTATATTCTGTCTTCTTGCAATTGACACTTAGTTCTTTCTTCTCGCTTTCTTTAACTACCTTCTGTAGGAGTTCTTGTGGTTCCCTTTCTGTGTCTGCCATCAAAACTGTATCACCTGCATATCTTATGTTGTTAAGATTGTGGCTACCAATAATAAATCCCGGTAGGACTTCTAATTCTCTCAGAATTACCTCATTGTAAATGTTGAACAAGTCCGGTAAGAAAACACCTCCTTGTCTTACAACCCTTTCTATTGTTACATAAGTATAAGTTTATTTTCTATCCGTATGCAAGAGTTTATTTCCGAGTATATGCTCTGGATTATTCTAATTAACAAGTAACCTAGAAGTTACAAGAATTTTTTGTGACGTACTTTATCGAAGACTTTTGCGTAATCTAAAAAACATAGGTATATATCCTTCTGCATTTGTTTTGCTGTTTTTGATATCATTTTGAGCATAAATATAGCATTTCTTTTTCTAGTGTCTTTAACGAACCCACACTTTTCTTGTGTTTTTTCCGGTTAAGTTCTGTTGCGCGCTTTATTCATCAGTTTGCTATCTCCAATTTGGAAAATTCATATTGGGTTAGGTCTTTTGTTTTTTTTTACTATGAACCATATATTCTGTCATCTGACAATTGATGGTTAGTCCTTTCTTCTCGCTTTCCTTTATTACGTTCTGTGGGAGCTCCTACATTTTCCTTTCTATGTCTGCTATCAACACTGTGTCATTTGAATATTTGATGTTGTTAAGATTTTAGCCACGAATAATGAATCCTCACTCGCCTCACTCTATAAATTGAATAAGTCCAGTGAGAAAACATTTTCTTTCTATTTTAGATTTACTGAACTCATTTTTTCTATCCATATGCAAGCAGTTTACTGATTGTAGGAACTGGAACATTCTAATATCTTTCCCAAATATGTCCAAGTAACCTAAACAGTTACAAGAGTTCTTTGTGACGTACTTTATCAAAGGCTTTTGCGTAATCTAAAAAACATAGGTATATATCCTTCAGCATTTGTATTGCTGTTTTTGATATCATTCTGAACGTAAATATAACATTTCTTTTTCCAATGACTTTAACGAACCCGCACTGTTCTTGTCCTTTTTCCGGTTTAATTCAATTGCGCGTTTTATTCATCAGAATTCGGATGATTAGTTATCTCATATGGCTCCTCTGGTAACTACTGGTGGGGAATTCAATAAATAATAATAATTAATTACTATAGTTAAAATATTTGTTTAAATTATAATAGTATTTACTGTATTTACTGTTAATGTTGACAAACATTATCATTATTATCTTTATTATCATTGTACCCGGGTTCGAATCTCACCATGGTCGATTTATCAGGAAGGAACTACTTGGTGTTATCGGTCTGGACTGAAAAGTGCCTGAAAACATTACCACAAGCCTTGTGAGTGACATTGGGTAGACAGTACCCTTGGTGGGGGCTGGGGCACCTCGAAGTGGTGTAATGGTTAGCAAGCTTGTCTCGCTAGAACAATTACGACTGAGTAGTGAGTTCGATCCTCACTGGGTGCCTCTTACTTTCGGCCTTGTGCCACATCCAAGCTACTCTTGGAAAATCACTACCCTTGGGGGCTGTCGATAGCTCTTGCTAGCACGAAGTCACAAGTCATCGTGACCGAGGGTTTGGGTGTGCTGGTCTTGCTCAGATTGCTGATCACGCTAGATAACACGCTTTTTCTCAGTAACTGTAATTAAGGTCAGCTCAGCATAGTTGCTGTATAAGCCACAGGTGGGCTTTGGGGGTGTTGAACAAACACATATGTACCTGAGCGAATGTCTGCAATAGGGATTGGCTAGCCGCCCTAGTAAATGGATATTCTCGAATACGAGTAGCCAACTATTATTATTATTATTATTATTATATTATTATGAATATGTGGGTAGCTTAACGGATATTGGCACAGAAAGTGGAATCTATTTCGTTTAATTTACTCTTATGCATCTGAAAAAGGCATAAAACTAATTTTCCCTGTGTCCTTGATAAACTGCCTCATAACAGGCATTGTCACGCTGAATTATGCTAAAAAGAGCAAATGCGTAAGAATTTGAAATAACGGGCATATTATTTGTTTGGCTTCCGAGAAAAATAATTTGAACGAAGAAATGTATTTTCCTTAAAGGGGAAATAGAATTTTATTGAACTGTTGGTTCTTTGTGGTCGATCGGCCGAAGGCAAAACCGATTAAAACAGCGATTTCTCCTATAAAGGGGATGAGAAGCAGGATCGAGCAGGATTTTTCGGTAGGCTTGTGACAAGTGATGAGAGAAGTAGATGTTTACCATAACGTTAAACGCAGTCGATTGTGGATCAGTCGAGGAGAGAGATCTGTTCAACAACCAAGAAGACTTCATCCAAAGAAGATTATGTTGAGCGTATGAAGGGATATGGAAGGAAGCTGGAGTGGGCGATTCTAGCAGGTGGCACCCTTGAAAAGTGCATGAAAACCATATCTCAAGGCTTGTAAGTGAAATTGGATAGACAAATAATATGCCCGTTATTTCAAATAAATGGTTTTCAGGCACTTTTCAAAGGTGCCGCCCGCTAGAATCGCCCACTCCAGACCTATATCACCAAGTAGTTCCTTCCTGATAAATCGACCATGGTGAGATTCGAACCCGGGTACAATGATAATAAAGGTAATAATGATAATATTTGTCAACAGTAACAGTAAATTCAGTAAATAATCGTGGAATTGTCTGTGACAAGAGTTTCCAACTCTTCGGAATCAATTTTTTTGGACGACCCTCTTTTCTTTTTCGTATCAAGGTTGTATGGTCTTAGGTTTTTCTTTACCGTTAAATTAAACTATAGTTGTTTGCCCAACGTTGCAAATTTTATCAATAAAAGCAACACGAAATCTATTAAAATTTCTCAAGTGTACAAACCGATACCTATAATGTACTCTGTCTATAATATAAAATAATAACGAGGCATCTATTTAATATACGAATATCCACGAATAATAACGTTTTAAATAATATATATATATATATATATATATATATAAAAAGACATTTTTATGTTTAACGTTCTTTTATAGATACAAGTATTTAAGTAAAAGAATGTTAAACATAAAATGTCTTTAATAAATAAATTGTCGGACTTTTGTCCATTTCTTAATATATATATATATATATATTATATATATATATATATATATATATATAGAACCTAGAGAGAGAGAGAGTTCAATGGACAATTCTTTCAATATCCCATTATGCACTCAATCTTCTTTGGATGTAGTCTTCTTCGTTGTTGAACTGATCTCTCTCCCCGACTGATTCACAATCGACTGCGTTTAACGTTATGGTAAACGATCTGCTTCTCTCATCACTTGTCACAAGCCAACCTAAAAATGGTGCCTGAGTGTGTCGTGAAAACAATTATTCAGAACCCGCTGTTGCAAATTCTCTGGAGACAGTTTGTGTCGTACCCATTTTCCAACCACTGAAACCTTTCCGATCCTTTTTCATTGGCGTATCAAAGGTTGTATGGTCTTCGTTAAATTGTTCTGCAAGTTCCCCAGAGGTAATGGTGGAATTGTCTGTGACAACAGATTCCAACTCTTCGGAATCAAGTTTTTTTGGACGACCCTTTTTTACTCGTCTTTTAACCTGAAACCCTTACTTTGGAAACGGGAAAACCACTTCCTGCAACTTCTTTCATTCACAACATCATCTCCTTAAGCGTTTTAAATAGATATTGCTGCTACACTTGCATTGACACCTTTATGAAATTCATACAGTAAGATACGTCGAATAAAGACGAATATTACAGAAGATCATGAAAAATATTTTTATAATCTGAAAGAAAAAGTATAAATTACTTATTGTGATATTCTTTAACTATAACGAGAAGTACAATTTTCATAAATACTAAAACTCTTCTCAAAAATCGGGCATTACTTTTGCTCCAACCTGATATGTTTAAAAAATTCCATTGATTTGTCTTGTTCCTGATGATAATATTAGCCGTTTCCGTATAAGGAAACACTCAGTATTCATTGACGAGGAGCCAGTGCTACTTTCAGTTGAAATAGAATAAATATTTCTATTAAAACACTTTTTCAAGGAAATAACTTTTTTTTTTTCAGAAAAATAGGATTCGAGTTGCATGTGCTATCCATTTTAGTTGTTACTGTTGGTGAAAGTCCTCAAACGATGTGGTTTATGTTATTTAGTACAGTTCTTTGGTTGTGATTCTGTAGCGCCAATCCACAGGGTTCGAAGAAAAATGGTCCACGCTAAGACCTACAGGTTTCATTCGCTCAAAAGGATTTTTAACCAGTCGTCTAAGAAAGGGTTATATATATATATATATATATATATATATATATATATATATGAGAATTTAGATATTTCTGAACGGGTTTGGTGACATGCATGGCATCATACTTATTATAAAACTCAGGTTGTGAGTTTGTGTGTGTGTGTGTGTGTGTGTGTGTGTGTGTGTGTGTGTGTGTGTGTGTGTGTGTGTGTACGTTTATATATTGGATCGGATTTCCTTATTTTTCAACCGATTTCAACAAAACTTCACAGGACTACGTAAAATTACCTTGCGGTGGTTCTAATAGCGCCAAAAATTGGAAAAACACAATTGTTTATGCACAAAATCAATTTGAAAAATCACGATTAAGAGGCATCACGAGAATGAAAGGGGGACAACTCATATCGAGTTATACTTTAAAAACCCAGGTTGTTTGTGCGTGTTATGTGTGTGTGTGTGTGTGTGTGTTTTCAACCGATGTTTTTTTATGGGATCGGATTTCCTGTCATGAATTTTTTTTTTTTGAGTTTGGGTTTCACCAAATTCCTAAAAAAAAAATCAAAAAAATCTAAGACATGCGTGTCCGTCAACCTTAAACAATAATCTTTGTCAATTTTATTTTTCAGTCTTTATGATGGTCGATACTTGATCTATCTCTTACTGTTACATCCCCGGGCAACACTGGACTCTACTGTTAATAAAGTCTCCATCTGACAAGGCTATTTAATAACATGACACGTGATTGGCCCCTCGTTGGCCCCTCGTTGGCCCCTCGTTGTAGTCAGTAATCTAAATTTGTACATCATTAGTAGTGCGTCTGATCTTCACTGAGTGTCCCATCCTCGTGGCTTTGTGCCAGAACCATGCTACAATAAGAGATATTTCTCTTGAGGCTCTTCAGCCTGGGGGTAGTGGTTAACGAGCAAATCTGCTTGACCATTATTATTGAGTACCGAGTTTGATCCTCACTGTGATACATATGGCCTTGTTCCAAAATTAAGCAATGTTTAGTAAATAACAATATTATTTAAGGCCGCCTCAGGGTGAAGCAATTGTTAGCGAGTTGGTTGAGTACAACTATTCAATACTGGGTTCAATCCTCACTGAGCACCCTATGCATTGGCCTTGTGCTGAAATTAGTCTGAGTAAATAATTTAAAATTGGACATAGGTATTATGTCTTAGTTTTCTTTTCTCCATTACTAAATTTGTTATAACTGATACATACGCTGAAGTACACTATTTACATTATTTGCACTATTGTCCTCATCTTTGTTACAACGTTTCGGCCGTTGTACGCCCCGGCCTTCTTCAGGTGGTTGGAATGTCAAACTGAACTCTTTATTTCGCTCACTGGGGTAGACTGTTTTAGTTCCACGTTCCATGTCAGTTATCAGTTACCTCCTGTTAACTTCCCTCTGAATGTTCTCCGCTGCCTTAACCGGGTATTGAACTCACACTCTTTGGGTCCTGTCACTAAATCTAACTAACGCCTTTATCCATTGTGCCATGTGGCCTTGAGGATAAAGTTAGTTAGATTCCTTTCCTTAAAACTTTGTCGTTGCTTCCATGTTTAGTCCATGTCATTCTCGTCATCTTTCTGTAGGACCATATCTCTGTCCCCTCAGGTACAATTTTCATTACTATTTTCACAACTTTCTAACTTTTGTAACTCTAAGTAAAGTTTGTCTTTTTGTCATCCTTCCCAGTCCCTGTTCTGCAAGTTATTTTAGTGGGCTATTCGTTGTTTTTTTTTTATTATTTTTTGTGTGTCTTTTACGTTCAATATGTCCTGGGAGTATCAAGTTGTTCAACTCCCCTTTCTTCATTATGATCCAAAAAAAAATTTAATTGACTCTCTGATTCTGAGTATAAACGTTTTTTTTTCCATTTTCCATAAAACTTCTTTGTTCCTTGAAAATTTCGTGATTTTAATTATTTGCTTAGCTTTTGGAAGGCATATTTCTTTATTCCTAGGCGCCTCCCGATTTCAGTATAACATTTTCCAGCTTCTCTTAACGTACTTCCTTGAAATAAGTGTCCTTCTTGTTTCCATTTTGCTTAAAAACGTTGTCGTTGCTCCCATGTTCAGTCCATATCATTCTCAACATCCTTCTGTAGAACCACATCTCTGACACCTCAAGTACAATTTCCATTACTATTTTCACCATAATGGATCTAATTGAGAACCCTCGGGGTTAAAATAACTGCCATTTCGTTACTATAGGACATTAATTGTCGATATTTTTAAAACCAGGGTCAGCATTAATATTTTACAAAGTGCCACAGATGGCACGCCAAGCAATTTCCAATGGCACGCAGTCACCAATGACATCACAAAAAAACGAACTAAAACAACGCAAAGAAAATATTTAGCTGTTTCAATTTTAATATATACTAAAAAAATATATACTATAAATTATAAATATAAAATATATTGTAGAACAGGTATATTGACCTTGACTTGTATAAAAATGCGGTGGAGCCAATTGATAGATCATTTTTTTTGAGGAATTGAGAATTGAATTCGAATTCCAATTTTGAATCCATTACATTGCATTCACTTACATTTTAATACCCTTGGGAAAGGTATGAATCCTTTTCTTTTCCCCCAGTTATGGGTAAATAGCAAAAAAGAAAAGTTCTATAGCCTTTATGGCATCTGGTCTACCCCCGGAAAGAAATGGCAAAACATTGACGGGAAAAATTCTCAATTGTCGTCAGTCATGTATCGAAAGATGCATGATCGCCTAAGCGTGTATCATTTACGGCACATAACTGAAAAATGCTGTTGGCACACTGAATGATTTTAAAACCCTAAGTCTTTTTGAAAAAAGGTTGCCGATTCCTGATATAAACAACTTTGTAAGGGCGGTCCGGGATTTTTTTTTGGCTCCAAAACGAGAGTTATCCGATACAGAAGTTGTTTTTCTCGCTTAAAGTCTATAAATATAATATACTTCACATAATTAATATTTCAATGACGAAACATCTTGTTGTGGATTCCGAGATGAAATCCGGTCTCAAATGAATGACAAACGCAGGAATGAAATATAGCAAATAAATGTATTGACGGAATAATACAATTGGTAATACGGTTAGTAGATCCAGAAATGCGGTTAGTAGTAATAATAATATATATACAGTCTGGGAAATTCAGTATTGAAATATGACTTCCTTCTGAGTCTACGTGCTCGCAACTGTGACTCCTACAAAGCGTTTACCTCACACTCTCACTTCCGGGTATTCACCGGCAGCAGTACAAGTACACACTGGGCGAGTCTACTTCTATAAAAAGGGGTGGACCCCTTAACACATCTAAACACCGATTAGAGGGAATATGTCAGGCCTAGAACTTTTCAACACCACATCATATGTTTCTAAAAACTCCTAACTGCGAGAAGTAATGTTACTCACTGTTCTCCGACTTTTATATTGTAATATCATATTTAGTGCTTTCACTGTTCGCGTTTTTATATGTCAAATTCTGTTTGTTACGTGGTGTTAAACTTCCCAACCAAATCATTTTATTTTCTCCTGGATTGGTTTGGCTTCAATGGGACTTTGCATTGTTGAACTGCAAGAGGATATTCTCTTCACCAAACTTGCACTTTCTACGTGTAATGCATCTTAGACACGCTTCACTGGTTGAACATAATCCTCGACGGTGATGCTTTATCCAGGACCCAGTGACTCAAAGTCGACGAAACATGTTTTACCAGATGCAATGCAAACCAATGGATGAAGTACTGGTTTTCGCTGGAGTCTTTGCCAAACATTAATTTTCGTTAATTATAACTGCGTGCGTTCGATCCAAACATGATGAAATTCCCAGTTTCCGGGCGAAAGATTTCAATTATTATTTTACTTGTTTTCCATAGATTACAAAAAAATCAACCTTTACGAAATGTAAGGTGTAAGTTAATTATACAGAATTAAAAGTTTACTTTAACTACGAATAAACGTCAGTTTTCAAGAATATTTCATTCTATTTTTTAAATTTAATTTTTTTTTAATGCTGAAAACTTTACTTTCCGATCGAAAATTGTTTTTCAAGGACATTTCACTTATTATTTAATTATTGTAACTGCA
>CAHIKZ030001384.1:545000-549144 GCA_903632075.3 Acanthosepion pharaonis | reverse complement strand
TTTTTTTTAAGGAACCCCCAACCAGGCAAAGGGTTAAAGGGGGGGTGGTTCCCCTTTTTCCCAAAATCTACTGATCAGAGGCCCTTTTTTGGATGATTTGTCTTTAAACTCGGGAGTCACAAAGAATTTTCATTTTGGGTATGTATTATGGGGGAAGGGCCCTTAACTTTTGTCAAAAATTGCTACTAGTTACATTTGAAGTCTTCTTTAAATAATTCAGGAGTGATGCTAAATGAGAAGAAATAACTATTTTTTGCTTCCTTTTTAAATAGATAAAGGTTTAAAGCTTTATTTAATTACAATTGTGTCTTTGAAAAACAAAAAAGAAAAAGAAAAGGAAATTGTGTCATCATTGTAGAAAAACAATTGTATTTTCAGAGTTTGAAAAAGAAAGAGGGAAGGAGATAAAGGAAGGGGAAGTTTTAGGGAAAAGAAAAGGTGAGAATTGGAAAAGAAAAGAAAAAAGAAGAGGGGAAAAAGAAAAGGGGGAAAAACAAGGGGAAAAGAAAGAGGGAGAAAAGAAAAAAGGGGGAAAGAAGAGGGAAAAGGGGGGGAAAAAAGAAAAGGGGAAAAGAAGAGGGAAAAAGAAAAGGGGAAAAGAAGGGGGAAAAGAAAAGGGGGAAAAGAGGGGAAAAGAAAAGGGGGGAAAAGAAGAGGGAAAAAAAAGGGGGAAAAAGAAGAGGGGAAAAGAAAAGGGGGGAAAAGAAGAGGGGGAAAAGAAGAGGGGAAAAAGAAGAGGGGAAAAAGAAAGGGGGAAAAAGAAGAGGGGAAAAAGAAAAGGGGGAAAAAGAAGAGGGGAAAAAGAAAAGGGTGAAAGGGGGAGTGAAAAGTAGCATTTAGTTGATGTTAATTTCTCTTTAGTAAAGACAGTTAAATAAAGCTGCATTATTTAGCATATTTAAATAAACAGCATAACTGTTGAAATGAGTGACTTGCTTGAAGCGTAATGCATCTTATTATGAGTGGGTTTTAGTTTGTTCACGGTTTCGCCGGCAACCGATGTGCTTAAAAGAAAATTAAAAAAAAAAAAAAAAAAAATACTCATGAAGAATTAAAAAAAAAAAAAAGTGTGTGACTAACGCAAGGGAAATAACTACAGTAAAACTAATTTTGATAGAGTAATCTACCTTACACTAGCTTTTAAACTTGTTTTCATAAAGCAACTTTTAAAACACAATGTGCAGAAAAAAATTTTTTTCTTAGTGGGTCAACGAAGCTATTACAAAAATAATGTAAACTTTTTTTTTTTTTTTCAACGCTGTTCACCCTGTACAAGTCCCGAGAGATACTCAAGGTAGAGCGTCACAGAGGAACAGTTTATGGCGATATGTAGAGTACGATAATTGTTGACCGACACATAAACAAGCCAAGATAGTAATGATCAAGAAAGCATCTTCATGAGAGTCTGTTCATGTGATGCAGCAACAGTTGATAGGGAAGAAGCTACTCGATTGGAACTTACATCTCACCAATGGAATGAGGGTGGTTCACTACAATGGGCGTGACATGGCAGTTCTTATCCATGAAGGTTAGAACTGGTGGAACTAAGGAATCTAGTTCTTCCAAGGACTTTCCATAGAAATAATAGAGCAGCGAGAGGTTTGCAATGTTTCATTTGAGGCAAAAGAAAATTTTAATAAGAAACAAAGCTGCCATATTCTTGCCTGTTCTCAGGTTAACATGACGAAGAAGTTATTACATACGAACAAAGATGCATATTTATTTTGATGCTTAAACCCAAGCATTTCATCAGGCAGTGAACAAAGATGGGTTTACTACCTGATGAAATGCTTAGGTTTAAACATCGAAACAAATATGCATTTTTGTAGTGATTACTTATTTGTTCGTATGTAACAACTTATAATAAATAACTATTGCTCTACATTTGGTATTAAGCCTTCTTTTAAATTAACGTTCTTTTTGTTCTCATTACATTTGTGTGTGTGTGTGTGTGTGTGTGTGTGTATATATATATATATATATATATATATATATGAATGAATGAATGAATAAATAAAGACAAAAGGTAAACTTATCTTAGCCAATGTAATGTTACACTATTTACATTATTTGGACTATTGTCCTCATCTTTGTCATACAATTTTATCTGTGTTTGATTTACACTTGGCCTTCTTCAGGTGGCTGGAATGTTGAACCACCTGAAGAAGGCCAGAGCATACAATGGCCGAAACGTTGTGATAAACATGGCGGCAAAGATGAGGACAATAGTCCAAATAATGTAATTAGTGTACATAATACCTCATCTCAGAAATATAGAAAATCTAATGTTAGTTTTACAAAATTTTTAAATTTAAGAGATGCTCATAAATATACTGCAGGCTAACTGAAAAGTCAACATAAGTTATGGAGGATAATAAGTGATGTAATTTCACAACTAATAAACAAAAGCGAGTAGGTTTTTTTTTTTTTAAATATATAATTAATATTTATATTATTTTAATTTGGGATTAATTTATCCAGTTGCCAGCCTGGGTGTAAGAGCTGTGCCTCAGAGGTCAATGGCTTTACCAGTGGGTATAGGAATTTCTGAGAGGGGGGAAAGGTTAAACTTCAATATCCCCAATGCAAAAAGAACTGGCAAGTCATTGCACTATTTTGCCTTGAATTTCACTATCAACCACAATTACAACAGAAATAAGGTGAATGGTGACCAGAGTGTCAGCTTAAAATACACTAACTGAATATATGAATTACATATTTTAAACAAAAGGAGATTATGAATTTTCAAGTTTTCTTTTAATTTTTTAACATTTTTATAGTCATGTATGTTGGTGTGAGAGAAGAAATTCTTTCTGAAAGACAGATATTTGAAAAAAATCTGGGTACAGATTTATATTTTGGTAGGATTCACAGAATTTTCCGTCTAAGTTATTTTCTCTTTTAATAATTGCTATATTCTTTAGATCAGTGTCGTGGTTGAATTTATTTCTATTTATGACTAATGCATTTGATAAATTACCATGTATGAAGTCCCTTTTATGTTCATAGATACTTATTTTTGAAATTTCTGCAAGTTTCCCCAATGTATTGTAAGGAGCAGTTGTGATGAAAGAAAGAGAAAGGCAAAGCAAGGGAGAGAGACAGGGGATAAGATTTGAAATGTGAGGGTAACTTGAAGAAATTTTTTTTTTTTTTAATGAAATTGCATGTCATCATTTCTTGCTGAGAGTGCTAAACAAACGAAATCCTCTCTCCCCGCCAAAAAAAAAAAAAAAAAAAAATTAAAACCATATACCAATTTTGGAAATAGAAAACAAAATGAACATTGATTGCATGTCCTAAATCAATTGAATACAAAGTTTAGAGGAAAATAGAAAAAAAAAAAAAAAAAAACAAACAAAAGCAACTTAATATATTAATCACATAAACTGGTCACATGATTCAGTAATGTGATATCCCATTCTTATGATCACAAGGTTTACACAACAACACTAAAGTGAACCTACTGCATGATGCAATAAAGAGAATAGCTTATAAGTAGTGGGACCAGGTTACTTAATATATTACATTTGACATTTCCTCTTAACTTTCTTTGGATATTTTTACTTTTAAGGATTTAGAAAAAGCAAAATTCTTTCATAATGATTATCAAAATGCAGAACTGTAGCCAAGTCAAGGGAGGTAAATCTGAATTGCTTGGCATTAAATAAAACCATGAAGTCAAATATAACCTGTGATAATCGAGTTAAGAGTTCTATAATAATCCATATATATATAAAAGATGTAGAACTGTGTGTGTGTGTGTGTGTGTGTGTGTGTGTGTGTGTGTGTGTGTGTGTGTGTATATATATATATATATATATTATATATATATATATATATATATATTATATACAGGGTGTCTTAAAAAATGTGTACACATGTTTACAGTGTATCGTATGCATTCATAATAAATACTGTCTTTTATGCATTATTTAAATTAGATAGAGTTGGTCTAGCTAGTTAAGAAAGCTTCAAAATGCGTATACATTTTTTAAACAATGTGTGTGTATATATATATATATAAAGACAAATGGTAAACTTATTTAACTGATGCATTTTGTCCTCTGAGAGACTTTATCAAGGCAAATTGTCCTTCATAAAGTCCCTCAGAAGATGAAACACGACATCTAAGTTACCCTTT
>CAHIKZ030001384.1:397500-540000 GCA_903632075.3 Acanthosepion pharaonis | reverse complement strand
ATAGTTAAAGCAATGTCTTAGAAGACTTCAGAAATTTTTTTAGTGCAGATCGAACCTTTAATAAAAACAAGGAGTTAATGCCTTCTTAATCTGTTGGCAAAGTGAGTTCACCATTAATTACATTAAGTCTATTGATTTATTCTTTGAATAACTATTTTACTCATATATATATAGATATATATATATATATATATATATATATATATAATAGATGCAATCATCAGGCTCATGGCATGACAATTGCGTCTAGTATGAAACAGCCTGTCACCTCTGAGTGTTGACATCAATGTTCACTTTTATATTTATATTTAAATATAAACTTTTTATATTTACAAAAAAAAGTTAAGAAAAATAAATAAAATACTATTACTTTAATCAAAATATATTTGTGAAACCTTTACATTTAATTAGAAAATGTAGTTTATCAACAAACAAGTGAACATTTTAAGCTTTTAATTTAAAACATTGCAAAAAGGATTTTTTGTTTGGTCATAAAGGTAAGACCACATAAATAAAAATAATTTCAGAACAAATAAGTCACAACAACAATTTAATTCTCAATATATCCTCCATTTTTGTGAATTAATTTAAAAATTCACTTTGGCATACACATTAACTTCTGCATGAGGGTGCTTGGGATGCTCACCCAGGATGCATAAACTGCAGCATGGAAGAGCATCCACAGTTTCAAATTGCGATTCATGTTTATAAATATCCTTTGCCATCCATCCCCAAACATTCTAGATTGGGTTTTGATCTGGAGAGCATTTTGGATTGCAGCATTGTCCTGCTGGAAAATCCAGTTTTCTCCACATAGATGAGGGCCTTCAGTAATTAGCGATGCCTTTCTTAACATGTCAATGTAACTAGCAGCTGTTTGATGACCTTTTACCTCCTACAACTCAAGAGTTGCATTGTACGAAAATGAACCCCCAGCCAATAATTGATCCACCTCCACTGTGTAGTGTTGAGAAAATTTCTTTTCGGGCATCTTTTGCATGCCAGTAACACTGAAAACCGTCGGGGCCATCAAGATAGAATTTTTTCTCATCTGAAAACAATACTTTCTTCCATTTATCCACATCTCAAGTTTGATAATCAGAGATAAATTGTAAACAGAAGATTTTATGGCAAAGAAGAAGGTTAGGCTTCTACAGCCATTTCAAGTTCTTAAACACTTTCTTATTTAAATGCTGTCGAATTGTTCGAGAACTGCATTCAACATCTGTATTCACTTTTATCTGATTTAATGTTAGGCTTGAATCTCTTTGTTTCGCAAATATATTTTGATTAAGGTAACAGTGTTTTATATTATTTTTTAACCCTTTTATATCTGGTCTTAACATTTTGGCCGGGGTGTGTGTGTGTATATATATATATATATATATATATATATATAAATAAATAAAATGTGTGGTGGTGGTGTAATTTATACCTGCTTGCATTGAGAAATCAGAGTTCAAATTCTTGTCTGGTCTTGTTACATTTACTTACATGCAAAAAACCTTGGGAAAGATATGAATCCATTATTTTTGGTGGATACTTGTGTTTTAAATAGATGCACAATATTTATTTTATTTTAAGCTATGTGCATTTTGTCTTATGGCTTACACATTCAACAAAACTTAAAGAAAACTTAGTACCCACTATCTTTCAAAGACAAGTATCTGTTAAAAATAATGTTTGAATAAAAATAATTCCATTAATTCTTTAAAATTGCTTTGTTTATATTTTGGATATTAAATTGAACAAAAATTTCTAGCAATTGAGCAGAAATTTTTGAGAAAAATCTAAAGATGGAAATGTGTTTTCCTTAAAAGGGAAATAGAACCTGGCTGGTCTGTTAGGTTCTCTGTGGTCAAGGGGTATAAGGCATGTCAGATGAAATGGTGGTTCCTAAAACAAGGGGGTACACATGTTAGAACCTTGTTGCAAAACACATTTTCTATTTTCTTGTTTAAATTTTCTCAAATGCACAGACCAGTAGACATAATACATATTTAAAATAAAAAAAGTAGGTGTATATTTGAAATAAGGGTATCCACTAAAAATAACATTTGATGTAATAAAAAAAAGTCAGATTAAAAATAAATCTATTAATGCATTGTTTATGTTTTGGATATGAAGCTGAAAAGATCTGGGCTTTCAAGAAAAAGCTGAACATGGAAACGTGCTTTCCTTAAGAAAGAAATGCAACATCATTGGTCTGTGATGCTCTCTGTGGATGCAAAGGAGGACACAGGTTTCTTTATTAACCCCTCTTTCCAGTGTGCAGATTAGTAGATGTAATATACATTGTTTAAAAAAAAAAAAAAAAAAAAGGAAAAGGGATATCTATTTCAAACATGGGGATCCACTAAAATTAATATTTGAAGTAATAAAAAATATATGTGCATGATTATTTATATTCAGACCCTCATCCTGTTATCACATTTGGTCATTGTGACTTCTAGCCTTCTTAAGGTGACGATAGATATACGTAACCTTTAGGGAATTTCTAATTGAAGCCTTTATTTAAATCTGCAAGGAAAGATTGTTCTGCTGTTCATATCTACGGATATCCCTTCTTGTTTGTTATTTAATACTGCTCAGTTATTGTTCAGCCTATTTCCATTGAGTGTGAGCACTTTGACGTGCTGTAAGCTTGGCTTGCTAGATCAATTACAACTGAATATTTTCGGCCTTGTGCCACATCTAAGCTACACTTAGAATATCACCATCCTGTTTCCATTGAATCAGTTTGCACTACCCAGCCCAGGGATTGAACTCACAATTACTATGTAACAAAATTCGTGAACCAACATTTTAATCCACAAGGCATTTGAGTTTGAAGGATTGGTTGATTTTGTTTAGCTGCATATTAACACCTCTATGGGTTATTTAATGCAGAAACCTACATATTTTGTACATAGTTTTATACTTGCTAGGTAAAGTTTTTTTTTTTTTTTTTTTTTTATATATATTTTGTAGATCATAAAATGTATTTTTGGGGGGTATTTTACTATAAAAATGTTATTTTTATATTTTTTTTTAGTGTTGTATTGATTGTCATTTCACTATAAAAATCTATTGTTGATTTTTGTGTGTTTGCGTGCGTGCGTCGGGGGGGGGGTCACTATTTTCCCATAGCTGGGACCATAACAGGTGCTACTATCCCAGGTCAGGGTGGATCTGAGAACAGCAGCAATTAAGATGTGGCTCCCTGCTCCTCAAAGCCTCCAATCTCCTAATCAGAAGCCATGCTGCGGGATGAAGTTTATCATCA
This sequence comes from Acanthosepion pharaonis, assembly GCA_903632075.3. Lineage (NCBI taxonomy): Eukaryota > Metazoa > Mollusca > Cephalopoda > Sepiida > Sepiidae > Acanthosepion > Acanthosepion pharaonis. The sequence goes on along the minus strand of CAHIKZ030001384.1, from coordinate 536,735 downwards.
TTCCCAGGACTCTGAGGGTTTGGAGGAAGAATAAAAAAAAAAAAAAAAAAAAAAAAAAGAAAGATTAAAAAGCGGTTACTTACCTACTATATGCTCTAAACAAACAGTAGCCGCATTGCAGTTTGTGTTTATAGCTATGGTGGCACATTGCCTCCATGTTCCATGACTTGTAGCTGCAGTAGACACATGTAAATATCTCCATCTGGTTGACACGATCTGTAGTACGCGCAAACAGCTTCCGACACCCAACTCGGAAGAACGATTGCGTCACAGAGTTCTCCCAAGTGTGTCGGATCCAAGAGAAGTTCTTACTGCCTTTTGAAAAATTTGTCGTCGTCGTGGCGCCCCTACCACCACCACCACCACCACCACCACTGTTAGTGACAGTTCCGCTGTCTGACATGGAGCGGAATTTCTTTGGGGTGGGCTGGCTTGACTCATCCATCGACAGCCGCTTCTGCGGACATTTAGATTTGTTTATGTACAATTTGCAACCAAATTCGTCAGCCTTGGAGATGACCCATCGCGATTTGCTCTCTTTGGTGTACATGGTAGACGCATCGCTGTTGCTGCTGCCACTGCCGCCGCCACCACCATCGTCAATGATGCTTTTGATGGAACCTGAGGTAGCAAATCGACAGACATGCTGCTCTAAGCGGCTTTGGAGCCAACATATGTATGGGCAACGTGGACATCGTCTTTGCTTGATGTTCAGGTGTCGTTTCCAAATGTGGATCTTCATTATCATAATGCGCGTACACTCGTATCGGCACACGCAGCACTCATACTTGTTACCCGATTTTTTCTCCATCAGTCCTTTCGCAGACAGGCTCATGTCCTCATCCGACATCGTGCTACTATTTCCCAGGAGGTTACAGATATTATCAGCTGCAGTTTTGGTCAGCTTGGCCCCATTGTCATCGTCATTGTCATCGACATCCATTTCTTCCTTGCTTGGTTTCCCGTCAACAGCCCGCAGCTTGTCGGACTTGTGTCGTGACAACTGATGCATATTCATTAAGTACAAATACCAACATTTGTACGCACACAATGAACATTGTTTCATCTCCAGGTGCATGTGTGTCCGCCAGATATGCGTACGCACTTTGTAGGAACTAGGGCTCTTGTAGAAGCAGAGCTGGCAATCGACGAGACCGTCAGATGTGCCTTGCAGGTTCTGGGCGAGAGTCTTCATCTCATAGTCGGACAAATTCGGATGGGAATGGTGATGCTTGCTGATCTTGTGCTTCTCCAGGGTGTAGTTCTTCCACGAAGTGAACGGACAGCAGGGGCAGTGGACGGGCTTCAACTTCAGATGTGTCTTCCACAAGTGTTGCCGTATGTTGATCATAGTCTTGCCCGTGTGCCGGCATATTGAGCAACGATACCCTTCAGAATCTGTGCAGTCAAGGATCCCTTCCTTGGCCATCAGGTTCATCTGCTTGTCCCTCATGTACGACATCATCCGTGTGCTCCACTCATTACGCACTTCAGCATCCTCGAGGGCTGTCTTTGGACGGTCTGAGGATGGCGATGCTGACGACAGGGGCTCTTCATCCATTTCCAACGGTTTAATGTCCAGGTCCACGGGTTCAATTTTTACATCATCTGTGCCACCATTACCCATGGCACTGCGTTTGCGGATATACTCTGAGAGGCGCCTTTTGGCAAGTGAGCAGTGCTTGACATGCCTGAGCGATTGCCACTTGCTCAGGCTGCGGAAATGGCAACCTGAACATTTGAAATAAGCATTGTTCATCTTTTTGCTTGGAGAGCGTTTGAAACGCTTAAACGAAAGAACATTACTCACAGTCAGTTTCGTGTCAGTCAATAAGGTCACCTTCGGAGTGATGTTGGCCAAGTCAACGACTTTCCGATGCATGCCATCGGGCCCTTCCGTTGCTGTCATGATCTGCTGGTGTTCGTGAAGGTCTTGCTCCGAGGTACCATTAAATTCACAGAAGTCACACGGGTATTTCATCTCCCCATCAAGCCCCTTCTTGTTGCTGATATCATGCTCGTCTCCATTGTGCTCTCGTTCCATGTGCTCGCTCCAATTTCTCTCGTTGTGAAATGCCACTTTGCAATACGGACAGATGAAAGCGCCACTTTTAGCTGCTTCAAGCCAAGACGACGTAGACAGCCTTGATTCGCCGCTGTTGCCGCTTGACCCAGATATCTTTAACTCTATCTGTTCAAAGTTGGCATTTTTACCTGGATGCTGGTCGACTGTGTGTTGAAAAAGCATTGTGTCAGACGAAGCCGGAAAGCTACACCACTGACAAGAATAGACCAGAGTCCAGTGGTTCTCTTTGGGTGACGAGGCAAACGATTTCTTGTGTGAGAGAGCATCCTTCAGGCAGACCCGAGAGTGCCTTCGGAGGGTTGCAATATTTCGACACAACAACCCGCATTTGATGCACTCAAGGATCCGGTCCTCAGAAAGGCTCCGGTGAAGGTTAAGCTGTTGCTGGTGCTGTGAGAGTTCCGAGTTCTGGTCAGGGGATACAGTCTGTTTCTTCTTGCACACCACTTGGCTGGTGACAACAATTTGCTTGGGCTTCAGTGGATGTTCTGTCGAGATATGGTTGAGGACCGTTCGGCGGTTGCGATCCTTCACCGTGCAGTGAGGACACTGCACAAATTTGAGAAGATTTGACTGCAAATGGGCAAGGAGCTGGGACAGCTCCGAGAACTCTGTACTGCAGTAGAAACAAGTAAAGACCAGCTCGCCGACATGAAAAATATTGTTGTGTTCATGGAATTCCTGCAGCATGTTAGAGCCAAATCGGCAACGGGGAAAGGAGCAGCGGAAGAGGAGAAAATCTCGAGCATTGGAGTGGTTGTACATGTGCTTGATGAGATCGTCCTTTGAATAGTTCATCTGACCACAGTGGTAGCATGGAAAGACTGTCTCAAAGTTATGACACTGCTGTAGGTGTAGACGGAACTGCAGGCAATTCATGCAAGAATAGGTGCAATACTGAAAGCCACACACATAAAAGCTACCTTTCTTCTGGGCAGTAGCTGATGCCGACGAAGTAACCATAGAGGAAGAAGTGGACGAGGAAGACGAAGAGGAAGAACTGTGGTGGTGGTGGTGGTGGTGATGGTGGTGGTGGTGGTGGTTCTGGGCGTTTGAGGCCGACGACGATTTCTTGGTGCGCTTTTTGCTGCCACTCGAGTATAGCGAGCGGAGATAGTCGACATTTGCCGGTGCAAAGATGCTGTTGTTGTCATCTGTGAGGTTGGTGTAGGATTTGCCGTCTTTTTCCGACTGAGCTATGTCTTGCCCTTGGGATGTGGAGAGCAGCGACTGATCAGTGGGTTTGCCACCAAAAATGTCACCTCCGCCACCACTACCACCGTTGCCCAGTTCGTAATCCAAGTCCACGCTTTCTGTATCAGTCTCATCCTCTGCAAACGTTTTCTCACGGTTACTCTGGTCAGCATCTGACCGGACGATTGACCGGTGCATTTTTTTCCGGGCACGGCAGATTTTCAACATCACATCCAAAACGTAAGGACACTTGTGTGGCTGCTGCTGCAATCCAACAGTGCTATCTGCATTTTTCTGCACGCTAGGACAGTGGTTACAAAGTTTGCTGCACACGTGAAAATGCCACCAAATGTGTGCTTGAAATGTCCGCTTGCTTTGACACGTTTGATAACAAATGACGCATACAAAGCAATTGTCAAGGACCACAAATGACGGCCGAGTTACAACCTTGGATCGAGCAACTGCCAATGGAGAGGAGCTGTTCCCAACCTTGCCCCGTGTGGCTGAAGTTTCATCTGCAGAATCTTGGAGATGCTTTGGTGAGAGATAAGGTGGTGGATAAGGGGTGGGTGGAGGCTCGAGAATGGCTGTGTTGCTCAGTTTCTTCTCTGGCTGGAGAACTTTATCGCTCGTTTTCTCATTCTGGGTTTTAATAGATTCGGCAGTGATAGTTCCAGCGTTAGAAGATGTGACAATGGGTTTGGGTAGCTCTGGGTCGGTTTTCTTATGGGATTGTGGTTTCAGGTCATTTGCAGCTGTTTGGTCCTTACTGTTGACCTTGTCATCTTGTTCAGGGTTAGGAATTTGTGGGGAGTCAACAACCTGCAGGGTACTGGTCCCTTCTGATTTCACATTGGATATAGAGCTTTTTGATAATGGTTTACTTTTAACAGCTGTGTCAGCATCTTCCCCCAAAGCAGTGTCTTTGTCCGTTCCAGCTGCTTCATCAACTGTCTTTGGAGATTTCGCAACAAGGTTTGCTTGTTGAGTCTTTCCTTCATCTTGTTTGGGGCTGAGAGCATCCACCGACACCTTTTGTGAGTCTGAGGTAGTTTGGGGTGACACCAGTTGTGCTGGTTTGGGATCCTCATCAACATTTCCTACTAGATTCTGCGATGTCTCCTTTAAGTCTTCTTTGTTTTTCTCTTTATGGTCTTCAACTTGAGGGCAGTGAGCGTCTACAGCCATCTCTTTTGCTGAGGCCTCTTCGGCAATGGGAACAATGGATGTTTTGGCCATTGTATTAATGGTTGAAACATGATCATCAGATTCTGTTGATGTTTTTTCCTCTTTTTTGTCCAATGTTTTAGCGTCATTGTCTTTGCATCCTTGTACATCTTCATTCAATTTTTTTTCCGTAACCTGCATTGGAGATGAATCACTCTTTGCAAGACTTGTTTCTTCTGCGTCATGCAGGGAATGTTTTGAAACAGGTTCTTCATCGATTTTGTTTTTAGGTGCCAACTGAGAGTTATCTCCCTTGATAGACGTTGACTGTAAAGTGACAGTATTTATACTAACACTCTCGGGTTTTTCGACCACTATCATTTCAGTTGTTGAATGATCACTTGTTTTTACAACAGCTAGACTTGGGGTTTTAGGACTCAATGGTGCGTCAGTCAAACTCTGAACCTGAGGGTCACACTTACATGAAGGCAAGAGTGTATTAATTTCCATTTCTGCTGGGGTTTTCTCAATAGATAATGACTGCTTTGGTTTTTCTGAGGAGTCACTTAAAGATTTTGAGGGCTCTGTTTCAACTTTAATTTCTTTTTCAACTTTCTGTGAGAATACTTTCTGTGACTGTTGTCTTTCTGTCTCGAGAACAAAGGAAGAATCTTTACGTTCCTCAGTCAAAGTAGATTTCTTAGATGTTTCTGCTTTAGACTCTTTGAACAAATCATTCTCACATTCTGATTTGGGCTCTGATGACAAACCGATCTCAGTTGTTACAGAAACTGTTTTCGCTTCTGTTTCTAACTGAGCATTCGTGGGAGGTTTACAAGAAACCTGATCAATTTTATTAACTTCCACAGTCATTTCAGTGGCTGTAATATTTAGAGAATCACTAGGATTTTTCTCTGTGGCAGGCAAAATTTCTTTTTCTGTAGCTAACCCTTGTGATTTTGATCCAGTTTGCATATCAATATTAGAATCCTTTGTCAGGTGGACAGGAGTTTCAAAATAAGCAGCATCAAGAGAACCGACATCTTGTTCAGCTGACTTAGCAGAAATGGGTGTGTCTTTATTTTCCGAAGAAATGATCTGACTTAATGCTTTTGAATCACATATCTTGTCCTTTGCTTTGGAAACAGCAGAAGGCAACTCTTTCAGATCGCTTCCCTTCCCAGTTACTTTGGATGTAATCAAATCGTCCAGTTTAGAGAAGATGTTTGGACAAGGATCTTTCACTGCAGCTGAAAGAGCAACTGCAGAACTCTTCTTTGCTGAATCGCCTTGATTTTCCAACTGACCAATACTGTACTCCCCCTTCTGGGCCATGAAGGGACGTTTGGACCCCAAAACTAAGCTTTCTGCCATCAGAGTAGCCTTTGAATCACACTGGTCACTTTTGGAAGTGACCTCTGATGCTTTACACAAAAGACTATCCGAGACTAAATTTTGGCTTATAAAATTGGTTGTGTCTTTGGATAAATTTATAGAAGTTTTAGAAATGTCATTTTTTAAACTTAAAGGAGAAAATGCAGAAGGGGTCAGAGATGATGGTGCCAGTTCGTGGAAGGCTGTGGAGGAGTCTTTTTTAGATGGGTCATTGGGTGAGACTTTTAAGGCATTGACGGCAGACTTTAGAGATGAGGATGATGGTGATGAAGAAGAAGAAACAGAGGAGGAAGTGATACTGTCCCCCTGGGTCACTGTTATGCTACTTGTTAATGGGAGACTTTTCTCCATGGACAATGATTCTACCTGTGTAAAAGAAGACTGTCTGTTTGTAGGCAATGGAACAATGTTTCTGTCAGCCAGAGATACCTCGGTTGCAGCTGTTTCAGCCTTGGGAGCCATTTTGATAACTGACCTTGTCTTCTGGCACAAAGAGCTATCCAAATCTGAAAATGATGCAAATATGTTCTTATCTTTGCTGCTAACAGACTGTGGCTGGTTTGAGACAATGGTCTTGTCACAAGATACTTTAGAAACCTGCTGTTTGGTAGAGAGTAATGGCACCGCTGGTAATTCCGAACAAGCTGATGATGCTGCAGGAATGTTCACAGATTTTGAAATGGTAGATGCTTCGGCTTGGCAAGAGGCTTCCTCTGAGGATAATTTCTGTAAAGATCTTGGTGGGAAATCTGTTTTGGAATAAGTGACAGTGACCAATTCTAAACCTTTTTTATTTTTATTTTCTGCTGACAAGAATGTTTTAGGTTTTAAATCAGAAATGTCATCATGATGCTGGCTGGGTTTTTCAAAATCAACATCAACTGCATTGTGTTCACTAAAGTCTTTGAGGAGACTCCTAGAATCTTTGGTTGGCAACAATTCTGATGATTTACAAGTGGCATGCAACAGAGTTGACGAAGTCTTCGAGAATGCCGATACTGCATCAATGTCTGACAATGTTGGTTGTTTCTCTCGGTTTGGTTCAGAATCTGCTTCATGTAAAATCACTTTGGTTGTTTCCGAAGGTTGCACCGTCATAGTGACTGAAAGATCTTGTCCAGCTGAAGAATTCTTCACTTCAGAACAGTCAGAAGCAGCTTGATTTTCTTTTTGCTTTTCCATTGCTACTTCATCCTTGATATGCACAGGAATGGCAACAGGTGTTTGCAAGGAACATTCTGAAGACGAGCTGTTAGCTCTGGGCACACACATCTCAGATTTTGCAGCTTCATCTCCATCCTTAAGTTGCTGCTCATCCTTTTTAACTTCAGCACATGAGTCATCGGTTTTGTCTCTCTTGGAAGATGTCACTTGAGAATCAATATCACCAACAAAGCTTTTCACTGTTAATGCATTTTGAACTGACTTCTCACAGCATTGCATAGTGGTAATGCTGCCTGTAGACTTCTGAATTGCCAAATTAGCATTGCTGTTTAACTTGTCCAAAGAATTAAAAACCTTTGGATCTGAATTCTCTAAGACCGATGATTTGTTGAGAACCAGAGGCATTTTTTGTTTACTGTCAACAACATTTAAAGGCAATCTGTCTGGTTTTTCTTCAATCTCAGCCAGATCATGCAACGAAGGTCTTGTAACTTCACTACTTTGCACAGAAAAGGTAGATTTCTGATTTTCAGCTTTAGGAATATTTACAATTTTCTCTTTGCCATCAACTGTTTCATTATGGATGTAGTTCAGTCTTGTTTCCCCTACACCCACATGATCAATCTGGCTAGAACTAGGAACCTTTTCACTGTCCATAAAACTGGACGATCTATTACCCATACTCTCTGACTCACACAAGGAGCTCTTAGTATATTTGTCGACAGCTGAGCAAGAAGTGTTTAACATATTTTCAGCAATTTCAACTGAAAGTATTTGCCTAGTGTCTTTATTAGTCAATGTACAAGATTTAGCACTCTGTTCATTGACAAAGGTACTTTGGGTACCGATATCTTCACTATCAGTCTGTCCACTATCAGTTTTAATAGGAGCCTCTATCAGTCCAATGACAGAGTTAGCTGATGCCTCTGACACACCAATGATGGACTTTGCAGGCAACTCCGACGGCCTGTTGACAGACTTTGCAGGTGACCCTGAAGATCTGATTGCAGATGTAGCTGGTGACTCCGACGGCCTGATGGTAGACATAGCTGGCACCCCGGATGTCCCAATGGCAGACTGACTTGGCACACCCGACAGCCCGATAGCAGGCGTAGCTGGCGGCCCCGACAACCTGATGGCTGGCGTAGCTGACGGCTCGATGTCGGGTGTAGCTGGTGACCCCGACGGCCCGATGGCAGGCCTGGCTGGCGACCTCAATGGCTCAATAGCAGACTTAACTGATGGTCCGATGGCAGGCTTAACTGGCGACTCCGACGGCCCGATGGCAGGCTTAGCTGGCAACCCCGACGACCCGATGGCAGGCTTAGCTGGCAACCCCGACAGCACGATTGTAGGCTTAGCCAGCGGCACGACGACAGGCTTAGCAGGCGACCCCGACAGCACGATAGTAGGCTTAGCTAGTGGCACGATGGCAGGCTTAGCTGGCAACCCCGGCGGCCCAATGGCAGGCTTAGCTGGCGGCCCAATGGCAGGCTTAGCTGGTGCCTCCAACAGACCAATGGCAGGCTTAACTGGCACCTCCAACAGACCAATGGCAGGCTTAACTGGCACCTCCAACAGACCAATGGCAGGCTTAACTGGCACCTCCAACAGACCAATGGCAGGCTTAACTGGCACCTCCAACAGACCAATGGCAGGCTTAACTGGCACCTCCAACAGACCAATGGCAGGCTTAACTGGCACCTCCAACAGACCAATGGCAGGCTTAACAGGCGCCATTGATGGCTTGATGACAGACTCGGCTGGTGCCCCAGACAGCCCGATGACAGACTTAGTTGGCGCTTCCGACGGTCCGATGACGGACTTAGTTGGCACCTCCAATGGTCTAATGACAGACTTAGTTGGAGCCTCCGACAGTTCAATAACAGGCGACTCCGACAACCCGATGACAGACTTAACGGGGTCCCCCAATGGCCCGATGACAGATTTAACGGGAGCCCCCGACGGTCCGATGACAGACTTAACGGTGGTCTCCGACGGTCCGATGACAGACTTAACGGTGGTCTCCGACGGTCCGATGACAGACTTAACGGTGGTCTCCGACGGTCCGATGACAGACTTAACGGGGGCCTCCGACGGTCCGATGACAGACTTAACGGGGCCTCCGGCGGTCCGGCGACAGACTTAACGGGGCCTCCGGCGGTCCGGCGACAGACTTAACGGGGCCTCCGGACGGCCCGATGACAGACTTAACGGGGGCCTCCGACGGCCCGATGACAGACTTAACGGGGGCCTCCGACGGTCCGATGACAGACTTAACGGGGGCCTCCGACGGTCCGATGACAGATTTAACGGGGGCCGCCGACTGTCCACTTCCAGCCTTAACAGAGGCCTCCACTTTCTCACCATCTACTGTACAAGGAACAGTTATTTTCACATTGTCTATAGCTGCAACCTCTTTAGAATAATCTCTACTGGCTGTTGACACTTGTTCCTTCACCACAGCACTGGGAGCTGGTATCTGCACATTGCTCACTGGGCTTGGAGCCTGCAGCTGTACAACACCAATCTCATTAGGAGCTGGCACCAGCACACTGCTAGCATCACAAGATTTTGTCACCTGCGCACCATCAAGTGCACATGAGACAGTGTCCAAATCCCCTTCATGTGAGAGATTTTGTCCTTTTTCAGTGTCCTCACTGACAGCCATATTATTTGGATCAACATCTAAAGACTCAACTGAATGCTCTTGTGATGATCCCTTGTACACGTAGCGTTTTTTATGTACAAATGGAATGTCAGTTTCCTCTGCATCATGGGTGACAGAGGGTGGCAAACAAACCTTATCTGAAATATCTGGTTTCTCCTCGCTTGTAGCAGAAAGGGCACTCAGGTTGGAGATTTCAGCTGCTGAAACTTTGGCGACAGTCTTGGTCAACGTCTCTGACCGCTGGCCAGTGATTTTGGACTTTTTGATGGCTGGCTGTTTTGCATCAACAGAGTCCACTTTTTTCCGCTTGCCAGATGTCACAGGCCCATCCAAATCAGAATCCTCAGTCTCTTTTCTTTGCTTGGACTTTTCAATCTTCATGAGAGTTTTGCCCTTGATTTTTTGCACCTTCTCGGCAAGGGATTTGCTGACTTTGCGGATTTTGCTGCTGTTTTCTCCAGAAACTGAAACCTTTTGCACAAGACGCTTACTCCCTTTCACTGGTCCAGGTTTTTTTTTCAAGTCTAACACAACCTTTTTCTGATCATCACCAGAGTTTGCTGAAACTGATGCGACTTTCTTGCTCTGTTTCTGTTTAGGGATAGAGGCCTGTGTTCCTTGAGCAAGTTTCTTTGCTTTGGCTACTTTGCCTCCAACAAGAACTTTCTTTTTTTTCGTCTTCTTGTCAGCATGAAGCACTTTCGTTTTTACCTTGGCTAATTTCTTCAGTTTCACTTTCTTAGCAGCTAATTTTTTAGCCTTTTTAGATGAACTGTTCTCTGTTTCTACACTCTGGGCCAACTTCTTCGCCTTTGAGGGCTTCGAATCTTTTGTTGAAGACGACGATGACGAAGAAGCAGCCCCGCCAGTACCACTCTTGCTCTTCAGTTTGGCCTGAGCGTCTTTGGAATTTTTTTTGGTGCTGCCAACAGACTTCTTTACTTTGGTCACCGTTTTCTTCTTACTGACCACTTTCCCTACCCCTAGCTGCTTTTTCTTGTCCAATTCTAGTAGTTTTGTCTTAGTCTTTGCTTTCTGGAGTTTATCGATGGCTTTTTTGGATGTGTCTTCAAGTTCCATGGCACGTTTATTGACATTTTTTTTCTTACTGTCAGCTTGCACCATTTTCTTCATCTTTGGTACTTTTTTTGGAGAATCATTTGTGCTGAGTATAGATTTTTTGTTGACATCACTAGTCCCAGATGATGACGATGATAATGATGCTGCTGATCCCTTCCCTGGTGTCGAACCTGAATTTCCACCAGAGGCAACTGGAGTGCCCACCGGATATTTCCTTGGTCGCCCGACCTTACGCACTTTCTGTTCATTGTTCCCAGTCTCTGATAAGGAATCTCCATCAGCCTGATCACTAACAGCTTTTCCAGGGCCTTTTGGCACCTGGTCATGCTTGGCAGGTTTGCCGCTAACACCTCGTTTGCGATTTGTAGACATAGTTTGGGCTAAATTCAATGCTATTTTTTTTTTTTTTTTTTTTAAATGTTAACCTTTAACCTTCTTACTAACCCCCCCAATTTTCTTTTTGACTTAGAGACTTACATCAAAACTTTGAAAAAGATCTTGTTTTTCTTTTTTTTTTTTGCATCTATGAGATTTCATAAACACACCTACGACGGATGTATTTACTGCACTCGTAAAAACACACCTGTGACTGAAAATAGGTTCCAATATGTGCTCAACACAAACTGTCTCCTCTGGTTGCATTGGGGTATTTTTATACATATATTTATATATTTCTAATTTTATGTTTTTATATATATATATATGTGCGTGAGTTAAATGTAGATGCGTTTCTCTGTGTATCTATTTGGACAAGTAAATGTAATGATATTTCAAGTATATAAAGTCGAGAAAAGGTAGAAAGGAGACGATACCTATTGATTAAATGTATAGACAAAATAAAAATACAGGCAAATTTACATCTACAAGAATAAATGTATTGATATGTTTCAAAAGGTATATTTTTATTTTTTATTTAATATAAAATTACTAAATGAAATATGTTTTATATATTTCGTTTTCTTAACCTTTCCAAATATTTTATATCTTCAGATTTTTTTTTTTTTTTTTTAGTCTTAAAAGGGAGGTAACTCTGGTGTGTTCGTTGGGTAAGTAGATTATATCTTAAACTATTTTAGTTACATTTTTTTTTTATTTATAATGTAATTATGAACAAGTGAAAGTGTTTTATATATTTTTTTTTTGTGTGTGTATGCGTGTCTTGCCTATTGTTATTTATTTCTATAGTTTTATTTAATTTAAGGAGATTCTCTTTCAGGGAATGGGAACATCTCACAAAAGAGGAAAGTTTTGTTTTCTTTTGTTTTGTTTTTTTTGCTGCTTCTTTCCTCTTTTACGTCCAGAAAATCTTCCACAAGTGGTAAAGCAGAACTAACTTTGGAAAATCGGTATTTATTTTTTTTTTGTTTTTCTTCAAGTTTGTAGATTTTCTTTGACGGTAGCCTCTCAAAGACTTTGTTCAGAGAGTAAATTCTTGCATTAAGAGGGAAGGGCTAACACAGGAAGATGAGGAGGGAACCTCAGCAGCAACAAGGAGGAAATGAAAAAAAAAAAAAAAAAAAGAACAAAACTGGGTCAGTGAGAAATTTTGATGTCTGATTCTCTAGCCAACACTGATGCTGGTGCAACTCTTCTGGGGATGGGACGGACACGTAATGTGGCACCCAAATGCCGGACCTTGCTCAATTTGCAGCCTGAAAGGAGAGGAAAAGCAATAAATCAATAACTAAAAACATTTTTTTCTTTTTTCAATCTACATTTTTAGCATGTAACCAGCCCCAAACATACACACTTCATAGTGGCTACAATTCTTGAAAATATAGAAGGTGGGGAATTAAGCATATGGTTATGACATGAGATATTCAAAACATCCTTCTGATACAAGATATACCAAGCAAAGGACTGTAAGAAAAATAAAAGATCATGTTTGGGGGGGGGGGCAGAGAAAAACATTTTCATTTAAATCTGTATTTGTAACTGTTCAACTGTACAATAATAGGCAGAGAGACCAGAATTTTTTTTTCATATTATGATCTAAATAAATAAAAAAAAAAGTAAATTTTGTAAAAGTTGATGTGAGCAGGTGCAGTTGTAACTGACCCTCCCACTACAAAAACCAAAACCAAATAAAAAAAAAAATTAAAAAAATTAAATTCTTCTTTCTTTCATTCACTAAATATCGATTATGCACTTCATTCAGGTTACAGAATTAAAAAAAGCAAAAAAAAAATTTTTTTTTTGTTTGGGCTTTCATAGGGAAATTAATTTACAATAAACTGGACTTCACCCCTTTTTTAAAATTTTATATCTGGAGTGTTTTCTTAATTCTATAGTAATATGAAAAGAGATTATTTCTTTTCACAGTGGCTTTTTTTGCCATCTTTGAGTTAAAAAGAAAAAAGAAAAAAAAAAAAAAAAAAAAAAAAAAGTAATTGTTTTACTTTTAATAAAAAATATCGATAGCAGTCTCATGGCAGAAATGATATCTTGTTTATTAAAAATAAGAAATCATTTATTTTAAATAGTAATAAAATATTTTTTAAAATACATTTTTTATTTTTACTGACAATGTCCTTTTTACACACTGACAATACAGTTTTACTTTTGTGAGTTTGCAATATGTTTGTAATAAAATCACGTTATTAAAAAGAAAATTTTCAATTATCAAAATATGACTTTTATGAATGAAAATATTTTCGCTGTGATCAACCCCCACCAACCAAAAACGGAAATGGTGACTTTCTCACCATTTTTTTATCAATCATTTATCAAGACAACCACCAATGAACAGAAGACAGAACTTATGTGTCTCGGTGGAGGCGCTGGAAAAATGACCAACAGCATTTCACTAATAAAATTGATAAGAAAAACAAGACGACGGACAATTATTCAGGAAGGCTTTGGTACAGAATTAACAGAAAATAGCGGTATTCAAAAGAGGGAGATGTGGTGCCTAGGCTAGGAAGAGTGGGGTCGGAATAAGAAAAGTTGTCATCACAAAGAAAGAGAGACAATTATTGGGTGGTGAGTCCTCGTGTCAAGACTTGGCCTTGAACGAGAATAGGGCAGAGACTAAAACATAAGGCAAGACAGCGATAAGAAAGAAAGAAATAAAAACTACCTACAAGAAGAGTATTTTCTTGACGACCTGCTTTCCCGCACCCCCCACTCCTAAAAATAAATTTTAAAAAAAATCACACACAGAAAATAGTTTTAAAAAATTTTAAAAGTTAGAAAAAGAATAAAAATTCGGAAAAGATAAAACTAAGAAGAAGATATCACATTTTCAAAATTGACATTTGTAAATTAAATAACAACTGAACTGAGTGATTTAGTCTAAGGCCAGTAACTCTTTAAAATCAGGGATCAATTTGACACTGTATCGATATTATAAACAAGACCCCCTTGTAAATCGATAACAAATCAATATTTGTCGATTCTGACAAGTGTCACAGCCTAAGGAATGTATAGAATGCTAATCAACAAAGTTACAAAATTATTTCTACCCAAATTTTCCGTACTTATTTTTGTGTTTTTTTAAATGAGTGGACTAGTGTCTGTGTACTGTCACTCTTTTTACTTTTTTTTAGTCTTTAATCTCTGTCTCTCATATATATATATATATATATATATATAAAACATGAGTGTAACATCAAGAAACCAAAGAAAAATGAGTTGGCTCCAATGACCACAAACGGGGGGGGGGGAACAAAGGTTCATCATGTAGAACGTTTTACAGAGAAAATGCGCGCTTATAATCATAGACTAGAGGAAAAAAAGGATCAACACATACACACACTCAATACAATTGTATGCTGTAAAGTGTAAATAGAGAGTGAGGGATTGTGTGCGTGATTGAGAGAGAGGAAAGAAAACGTAGCTTATATTTGGTAGTTATGGAAATAGACGTTTCTATGAGAGCGACAGAACAAAAAGGAAGCAACGGAGGCCGAAATATTGCCCACCTCCTGAAGAGACCTGGCATATGGAGGAGAGAGAGAGAGAGATTTCTGCTCTTTCCAAAGAGAGTACACGTAAAAATTGTGGGAAAATGAAAACAACATTCATAAAAGTGACGAAGAAGAAGAAAAAGAGAAAATACCTCCTCCTCCTCCTAAAGAAAAGAAAACACACACACACACACACACACACACGAAGCCAGGAAAGGAAATCCTACTTATCATACTGTTGCCAAACCATCACACACACACAAAAAATACATCAGACGCACAATCTCACTCACACACGAACGTATATCACACAATCAGGCACAACCTACTATAACTGTCTCCCCCAACACTGAAATGCTACAGTGCACACCTACACAGACAAGAAAGAAATTAACACTCCATATATCTAATATATTTGACAGGTGGCTGCTTCATATCACCTACTAAGGAGTTCTCTAACTAGACAGACTGGTTGAGCAACTGTCACGCTTGATATTTTTATGGACAATTTCGAGGAGGTTATTTTTAAGGCCAAAAATATACGCTGCCAATTTTCATGGTGCACAGCCTTCTCCCTCTTATGGAAGATTGTGTTGCACCAGTCTTCTGAATCGTTTTCTCTTGTAACAGATAAGCTTAAGCTTGTTTTTAGTCTGCCACAAGAGAAAATGTATTTATTGGTATACATAGTTTGCTTGACTTGGTTCAGGCATCTAGGCCTTGAGCAAAATGTTTTTTCGCTCTCTCACAGCGCGCTTCATTAAAGGACATTACAAAAAATAAAAATATATCCCAGATCAGAAAAAAATGCATATAGGTCTTTCCTTGAATTATTTCTAGTACATTAGAACTTGGAACAGGATAGTCCAAAACTTAAACAAAAATAGTCTACCTACTTACTACTAGGAGAGGGAAGGGAAGAACATATAAAAAATGTATGGAAAACTAGAATCGATCGATCAAGCACTGAAATAATGATTGATTGCAAGACAAGCAAAACCCAATGAATAAGAAAACCATTTGGTTACACGACGCGTAAATTAAAATATTTTTTTTTTTTTTTTTTAATTAATAAAGGATTGAAAGTGGGATTTAAAAACAAACTGCTGCCAAACATTTGTCGCTCCATCACAAAAATCACTTGATTATTATAGATAGATAGCTAGAGACAGATTACACACACACACACAGATTTTTATTTTTTACCCATGTAGGGAGCTATAAATGGGTAAATAATGTTATTAATGTTACTTTATGCGTATTAAAAAGCCTTTTTTTTAACGAGCACGTAAGTAAAGAAATATACAAATGCGTATAAGGGGGTGCTGAAAATTCCGACCCAACTAAAAAACAAAAATTATATTTGGTCATTTAGTTAGATTTTTATTTATTTTGTTTAAATTCATTTTACTTTTGTAACGAAGTTTTCACCATTCCTTCGTGTGTGCGCGCGCACACACACACACAACGTTTAATCAATAATAAAAGCTTTTAAAAGAAAAATTTGCAAGCACATTGCAAGCATCTAGACTAGCAAATGCAAAATAAAAACTGGCTGTATTTTTATTGAATTTGTAAACGAAAATTTTAAACCCACATATATTTCATGAGAATGCTTCGCCCTCATTAGGTATGTGTAGATCACATGTAGCGGGCTTGCTTTCTCGTGCGTGTGTGTATGAGTGTGTGTCTTCCTGACCGAGTGTGATTTATAGCGCGCCAGCCAGGTTTCCTGAGGCAGTTCACCTCAGCTTTCTTCTTCTTTCCAAACCCTTAGTACCCCCCACCCACCCCGTTGAGTAAAGTAGTAGTAATAGTAGTAGCAGTAGCAGGTGTACTCAGACCGTTTCAAAGTGCTGCAGCATTTCCGTCCTTCAGGCAGCCTTCTTTCTTCCTTCGTTCTCTGCTGCTGTCTTCTCCAGGAGAAGAAAAAAAAATTAAGCCGTAAACATCTCTTGGTTCCACTCGAACACTGGCCAACGACAGTAGCAGAACCTCCTCCGCCTCCTCTGTCTCTTATTCTCCAACACGCAACAAAACACACACATGATGATGATGATGATGATGTTGAAGAACGGAAGTGGAGTGATAGGGAGAGAGAAGAAATTAAGGGAGTGGACGATGTATTTTTTTTTTTTTTAAAAACACTTCACACACAGAGGGTCGTAGGTTCACGCACTAGGGGTGGTGTATGGGGTAAAAAAAACTAAACTGTAAGCGCCTTTCCTTCTTAGAGAGCACAGCGAAGCATTTCTATGCATGACTAGTCTTATCATACACGTACAGAGCCCGTAAAACATCCTGTACACAAACATTTTTGCACACACGCAATTATTTGAGCGTTAATGATGAAAAACTGCTACCAGAAGCGGTGTGTGTGTATATATATATATATATATATATACACACACACAGAGTACTGGAATAGTTAGAGAACTCGTTCCTTCACAATTACATTTCTACACATACGCAGACGGAGAGAAGGGCGGGGGCATTAAAAATTGAGTTCTCGGCTTTTGTAAAAGCCTGAAAGCATCTTTCTTCTTCTTCAATGATCAGTCAACAACGATGATTGTCCATCATGATGAGGAACATTAAATTCTTATGCAATTAGTACTAAATTTTTTTAAGGGGCTTCTTTTTAAATAAATTATACGAGTTGCGAAAAATTCTTAGCTCAGTCCAATTATTCACAAATGGTTTTAAATTTTAGATTTTTAAAACGGTCCGAAAACTTCTCAGCATCTCTTCATATTTTTACCAAAGACGCTTTACTTCAGACTAGAGAGATAAACATAGTCTGGCATAAGGCCATAAGTGTGGAGAGCCAGTGAGGTTTTAGCTAATGTCCCGCAGCGAGATTATTTAACTACAACTGAACCTTCCAGTTTTGTTTTGTTTTTATTTATTTATATTTTTACACAAACACACTTTACAGAACTATAGCTCAGAAAAACAGTTGTCAGTTCAATCCTCACGGGATCCTTCCTTGGTTTCAAGTAACACACACACATACACTTTCTCTTTCTAATACCCATATGTAGATAACTAATACTTGATATAGCTCAGGGTTAGTAGCTAGCAACTACTCTTTTTACCCACAAGTTACACATACACCAATTCGATGATGATGAGTGTACATGACACACAGACATATTCATTAGTTGTTCTTGAGGAAAAATTTTAGTTAGATACAGTGTCTCCAAGAGCTCTTTTCCATCCCTCCCAAAATAATATATAAAAGTTCAGCTATAAACTCTCACTGATTAACAACACCCACCCACCTGTACTGATAAGGCTAATAACATCATTGTGAAGTGACATCTTTGTTGCAAGATAGGAGATTTCACAATTACAAGTTTGGGTGCATAAACATTTATATGGATCATTTACTTACACCTAATTTCTGATACTAATTTACAGGAGGGATTTTCATATCTTTCTCCATAATCAGGAAATTTGTTTAAGACTTCCTTACTATGCAACAGAAGAGAATTGTGAATATAGACATTTTATGGTTATTTTAGAATTTACAAACTTGTTAATGTTAGATATTCACAATTGTACAAACATAAATAAATAACTATAAGAACCGTAGAATAAAATATACCATTTTTTATTTGATAAAATTGCATAAATCATGCTTAAAAAATAACACACACACACACAAAAAAAAAAAAATGTATTTAAACATCATCATACATGACTTAGTACCAGGAACCACTAGGTTTTAAAACAAAACAAGAGAAAAAAGATGAATATAGTTCAAGCTGGTAAGAATTTTTTATTAATCTAAGTAGGTATATTGATAAAACCATTGATTTATGGTAAATAAATATAATTTCTGAGGTTTCTGTTTTATTATTACTATAATTTTTTTTTTTTTTTTTTTAGAAAGTATTAATAAAGATACCAAATATCACTAAAAATTCCAACCACAACCATTGGAAACCATATTTCCTATCATTCAATATGCATTTTGCATCACATTTTGTGTCTGTGAATGTTTCCATTAATGGCAAGTTAATGTAAACAGCTTTTTAATTTATTTTTTTTTATCGAATACTTCTGATACAAAAAGTATATTTATTTATACAGTGTAACCCGGATATAAGAGAGTTGTCGGGACCGGAGAAGAAGTCTCTTATATCTGGGTTTGGTCTATTTTATATACATTAACACAGGCTCTAATTTGGGACCAGAGAAAATCTCTTATATCCGGGTTACACTGTACATTTTGTTTTTTGCCACCAATTTTTTTTTAAAGCATGCTTTTCCCCACCAAACTAGAATTTTACTTTAAATTATTTTATTCATTTATCACAAGAGAGAGAGAGAGAGACCCTGACATCAAACCTTTAAAGAGAGAATCTATCTAAAAAAGAAAAAAGAAAGAAAAGTTCTTTTGCAATGAGGTTAGGTTTCCTTGCTAATGAAACTTTTCTATTTTGGCTACATCAGATTTTAGGATTTCATCCCAACAGTAGACACTTTAAAAGAAGACCGATTAGAAAGAGATCAACTTTCACTTGACTGACACTACCCAAAGATTTTGAAAACCATAACTTGGCTGCCAGATCAAGTGACACAACAGTACCTTTATCAAGTTCATCAAAATGATGGCACTTTACAAGACTGAAATATACTTCCTGATATTGGAAATTTTTTAGATGAAGCATTTTTTGTCTAACATTAAGTTGTGACAAGAAATTCTTTCTTATTCATTTGTTACTTCAAGTCAATAAAAGAAAAAACTCATTTCTTCTGTGCCACATTGCTTCAGGATATAGACAATCATGGCTCTCCACAACTTTCTATTTCTCATAACAGTTTTTCTCCCTTTTATAAGCACCTCACCCCATTCTACCATCTATTCACATAATCTCATCAGGTAAGTGGCTCACTGCTTCCCACCTCTAACAACCTCAATATGCCCAGTGAAGGTTAAATTTTCCAAGTCTTCCTCATTATGTGTCTTAAAAATTTCCATTTGTCTTTTCCTGATTTTCAGTGCAAGTGTTCTTTCTGTTGCCATTCTATTTAAGATTTCCTTGTTACTTTCTCATTCCATCTATAGAATTTTCAGCATTATTCCATAGAAACACATGTCTGCTACCTCTAGTTTTTTCCTCATCCTTAGAGAAATTATCCAACATTCACTGCCATATAAGAGAATGGATATCACATCACAACCCAGGACCTTTTTCTTTGTTTCTAACGAAAAATTTCCGTTTCTCAGCACCATGCTTAGCTTTTGGAATGCCTCTTTTGTTAGGCCAATGTGTTTGGATCTTGGTGTCAGATTTTATCATCCTCTGTTAAAATGCTCCCCAGATGTTTGAACTTCTGCACCTGCCTGATGTTGACATCTCCAATTCATAACTCGCATCTTGGACTTTTTCTCTTGCTCATTACCATACCTTATGTCTTCATGTAGTTGATGGTTAGTCCTTATTTTTCATTTTCTTCAACCACCCTGTCCAGATGGCCCTGTAGTTTCCTTACAAATACTATTACTGGTATCAGGAAACAAAATGTCACTTTTACACAGTATCAGGAGACAAAACGTTACTTTTACACAGTATCAGGAGACAAAATTACAGATATGACATCCAGTGAAGAGAGAATGGATGGTTTGTCAGTTCAAGTGGTTCAAACTAATCTGTCAGTCATAAGAGTTCTTGTAGCTCAATTGACTGAGCAGATGATACAGTTAAGCAGGCTTCTCACAGAAAGACAGATGAGTCTCACTAGGAATTTATATCTTATTTTTTATCAGCATTGTTTGCTGAATAGTTGTAATTATTATTAGGATGAAAGAAATACCAGTCAAGAAGCAACAATACCTCAATATATTTTATTAACTTCTGAAAAGTATTCAAGTATATTGCAGACATTCAATGAAATATCCTTATGATTTCTGCATGGAGTCATTTTCTTTTTATATAAAAAAAAAAAAAAAAAAAAAAATCAAGAAACTGAAGAGAAACAAAAATCACTATTACACTCTGGTTGAAGGGAAAAAGAAAATTTTCCTTAAAATTGCTTTCCTACCCAAACCTCTGTATGCTTTTACCATGGGTTATTGTTAATGAAATTGTTATATATATATATATATATATATATATATATATATATATATATATATATATTATATTATACACACTTCATCCCAAGTCTATGCAATGAAAGCCATGAAGATTCAAGGGGTTACTGAGAGTGAAAGAAACAGAGAGGGCAATAAATAAAAAAAATAAAAAAAAGGGTTCCAAGAAGAGAGAGACAATAACAGAGTTGAATTAAAATTTTTAAAGATTGTAGTTGGCAGGAGAGCTAGAAGTTGAGAGAATTCCACAAGAAGTGAAAGAGAAGAAACTATTAGTATAAAACTTATAGTTACAACTAGCAATTTCAATAGTGAAATTATGTATGAGACCTAGCTGCCAATCCAGTACTGTGTTTAAATGTGTGAAGTCAAAGAAACAAAGATGAAAGCTCATTGGAACAATTATCATGAAAATATTTATAAAAAAAAATGCATAGGAAAGCTTTGTTACAGCAGAGGGAAAGTGACTGAAGCCAAGATGCCAGGACCAATAACATTACAGATTCTTCTTTGGATTTTGTGAAAAATCCCTAGTCTGGTCTAGTTCTTCTGCTATAGAAGCACTAGACCAGACGTAGCAGCAATATTCAATGCACGGACAAATGCTAGACATATAGGCAGTCAACATTGAGTAGAGAGAAAAAAAATAATTGGTAATTGGGATGGCAGACAGGTGATAGTACTGAGCTGAAAACTGCCCAGACAAGTGGTTTGATCTACCTGCAGCCAACTATCAAACATATTCACTAATAATTATTTGGTTAAAAACAAGGATTACAATGCCATAGAGAACGGCAGGTTCATAAAGTTTTTAAGCAATTCTCAGTGATCAAGACAGTACCATGACATGAATCCTATCAGTTTGTGATAAACATACAAAAGAGTTGTTATAGAATTTTCAATACAGCCTGTTTAAAATCTGATTATGGTTAATTTGATAAATTTTTAATTTGTTCAATACTTTCAAATTGTTTAGATTAAAAAAAAAAAAAAAAGCTCTAGATTTGTATTTACTTTAGTCATGTATATATTTACTGAATGTCCACCTAATACAAGGCCCAAGAACCACTCCAGGTAGAGGGTTACTGAGTGAGGTTATTGCATGGACATATGAGGAATAAGTACATGTAGATCATGAGCATATATAAGATAGGTAACACTTGGAGAGATTAAGACTAGTGATC
The DNA here is from genome assembly GCA_903632075.3 of Acanthosepion pharaonis. NCBI lineage: Eukaryota > Metazoa > Mollusca > Cephalopoda > Sepiida > Sepiidae > Acanthosepion > Acanthosepion pharaonis. The sequence goes on along the minus strand of CAHIKZ030001384.1, from coordinate 514,780 downwards.
AAAGAAGCATCCTCTTGGGAGTAGCAGTTCTCAAGAAAAAGCTGTGAAACTTCCTCCTTACCAATGGAATACAAAGGAAATGAGGAGGATTTGATCCTGTATACATGGCAGGTTTTAGTTGTAAATGCATGAACTGGAGGAACCAAGGAACATAGCTTGTTAGAACATTTGCAATAGAACAGCATGTTTTGTCTATGGAAATGGGGTGGTTGGGTTAAAAATAACCCACAAAGTGAGTTTTGGGCAGTTCTAGCTCAGATATGGCAGCAATGTTCCCATTCTTGGCTTAATCTGACTCTAAAGATGACAGGAAGAGTCCAGCACTTTCAAGAGCGGTACAAAGAGCTGACCCTTTTTCCAGTCTCTTTAACAATGGATCATATGCACAAGTTTCACTTGATATTGGTAGCTGGGGTAGTAGTATATTTCCTACTAGAACCATTGATTGATGTTCGAGCAAAGGATTTGGAATGCCGATTTTCAAGGCAGATTCTTTTCATGAGGATTGGTGGCACACTACAATCTTCCTTTTAGTTAGATTAAGCTAAGTAAACATTGGTATATGATAAGTGAGCACAATATTAAGAGCAACTGGGAAAGAATATGGCTATAACTGCTTGAAACGAAGAATTCAGACAAGATCAGTCAGCATCCAGTGACCTGGAAATCACAAACTAAGTCAAAGAAAAGCTGCTTCCAACATCTAACAGATGCACACACAGACATGGCAGTCTGGCCTTCCAGTCCAACTCACTTCTGTTGGTGAGGAAATACACGATAAAAATCCTCTACGGGCACAAAAGAAAATGACGAAAAACCATGCATGTGAACCAGAATTTAATATTCAATACAGAGGCAAAAGGTCTACACTAGAAGAATGGGGTGGGGGAAAAGAGCCCCCGGAAAAAAAAAAAAAAAAAAAAAAAAAACACCCACACAAACCCACCCAAAAGCAAAATAAAAGAAACCAAAAACTTTTTTCCCTTTTGTGTCTGACAGATTAGCATTAAATTTCAAATCTGAAGGTATCCAATCAATATTTCCATGTGCAAGGAATTTTTCTTGATTTACTTTGTTCAACACTCAGTGTATCTTCAAATCCAGTTTCTTTTCGGGACAAAAGGTCAGTGCACTAACATAAAAAAAAATAGAGATCTAGCACACTAGTCCAAGAAAAAGTAGATGAAGGCATTCCCTAAAGTCAGCAGTTAGAAATGTCTAGGACAAGACATTATTCTGTGACTTTAGACCAGACTTAGAGAAGTTGATTTGTCTGGGTTTCTCTCTACTGAAAATATATTAAACACTTTTGCTGCCATAGATGTACTTGTATGTCTTTACAAAACTTACATCACCTGTTGTCAACAGACTTTCAATATGGCATGAAAAGTCAGTCCCTAGCATTTGTGTTAGAAATTAATTAGCACTTGGTTCTATTTCCCAACCAGTGTAGACATATAATAGCATGCAATATGCCAGGTTTAGTGACAATTTTCTTAAATTGTATGTTGGGATGTTGCTTAGATGTAACTGAAATTCTGTTCTAATGATTTCTATTCTTGCACTTCTCGCCTGTGAACACCCTTCCTGTTAAATACAATTTTCAAAAATTTAAATGCAATGTCAATCCCCATCTTTTGCCTTCCTGAATTCTGCTATTTTATCATTTGTTATCTGCACTAAAGGGTTCTCATTCTCTTCTATTCCCAGTAATCCATTGCGTCTTAATAGCCTTATCACCTTGCTTGAGAGACAAAAAAAAAAAGAAAAAAAAAGAGATAAACAAATTCTAACAAAGCCAAAATGGCAGCATCTATGGGAAAATGCCCTCAGTGTCTTTATAGTAGGTAACTCCATTCAGTTTCAATACCAAGGTTTAAAAATGAATTTTTAAAAATGAAAAAGCATTCTTGAAACTTTCATTTTAACTTTAATTGAAAGCTAAATGATTAAATTTACTATTTCCAGTAAACAAAATACTCTGGTGTATTTCAAGTAGAAATTATATTGATTGGAATCTCAACTTTTTAGTTGCTTTCAGAAAAATCAATAAATATCAACCATTTTTGACACATTTTAAACAAAAGTTAATTCTCGGTTTTAAAAATCTTCCAAAAATAAAATACACCTTTCTGAAACTTCATTTGAGGAATATTATCCGATTTAAAGTATAATTAATCTGATTTGAAAAAAAAAAAAAAATTACTTAAAGTTTAAAATAAGAGAAATGGCTTTCTAAAAACAAATGGTAACAGAGATTATGCACTTCTCACTGTCACTTGTAGATCACTTAACAAGTGATAAGATCTATCAATACCTTTACTGTTTTATAGAGACTATCTATTAAAACATAATTTAAATTTTAAATTTAAAAAAAACATTGGGGGTAAATGACTTTTATTGAGCTTTTCAACTTTTGATTTGTAAATTTAGTTTTCACTTAATAACACTATCACCTAACCAGATTGAAGTAATGTAGAATTTTAAATGATTTATAAGATAATAAATTTTTCTAATTAAAGTTTTAAACAATAAAAACAATTCTCATAAAAATTCATTATTCATTGAAAAAATTTTTTTCTTAAGACAATCTTATTTATAAAAGCAATTAAAAGTTTAGTTTTATTGCATTTTTTATTTTACAATTCACAGCAGATTTTCAGTAACTGGGGCTGATGATTTAAATTCTCCAAGGAATTCTAATAAAACAAATTTGTCTGTTCGTCCATGTCTATGAAACACCACTAACTCTGGCTACACTTGCTCTACATAGACATATTATACCTTTTTGGAATTGGGATGATCTCAGGATTGAAAATCTGCTTTTCATCTGAGGATTGAATGTCCAGCATTGGGATTTGTGTCTGGATGAGGAGGGAACAGTTAAAAATTTAAGTTTTAAAATAACTGAAAAAAAATTTAGTGATTTAAAGAATTTTCCCAAACTTTGTGAACTGAGGAAATTAATTTTATTTCTTCAAAATGCCAAGGAATCAGAGTTAAAGTTAGAGGTTTCATGACGAGGTTTTGAAGTTCCACAGAGTTTATGAGTGGAAGAACTCAATTTTCATCCAGAATTGGACTTATAACCTGGATTGGAGTTCCTGGGATTGAATTGAGCAATTCAAAGTTATTTCTTCAAAATTATCATTGCTACTTTCTAAGCTGGACACTTAATTTTGAGTCAAAGCCCTAATTAGCCCTCTACAGGAGATAGCTTAAAAGCCGCATTCTGTACGAACTTTTAAGCTAGTTTTAAATAAAAAAATAAATGAATATAGACATTTTTATGTTTATTTTAAGAAAATATTTTAAACAAGCAATTGTTTGTTTGGCAATTTTTTTTTCTTTTTTACTTTTATTACTATGTTCAATGACAAAAAGAGGTATTGAGAAGAGAAACTTTAGACTGATCAGTTATTACCCTAAAAATGTCAGCACTGAAAAATTATTTCCTTTTGCCAACCTCTTCATAGTGGGTAGCATCATACTCGGTTATACAGTATAAGTTTGCTGTGCTCATATATATTAACAAAGTTATCCCCTGAAAACATCATGACTACAGTTACTGCTTGATGACAGACTGGGTCAAAATAGCAATGAATCTATCCCTCCCCCCACTTTAATTGAGCAATACACTCAAGTAGCAACATAAATCAAAGTTCCTCTAAATCCTAACGAAGCAAGCTTTCAAACCAGTGGACACAAATTTAATATTAAGTTTGGAAGATGACAGCACAATTAACAAGGTTGTTTTGAGAGCCAGACACAAACTATTTTTTGATTAATTTCTCATTTCAGTTTTATTACTTGTATCAGGAATAGATGTAATTTTTTTTTATCCCAACCTACTGATAGTTATTTCAGCCTCCCTATTTAATATCTACTCCATCCATCTATTCCAAATCCTTTTCTTTCCATTTTTTTATTTTGAAAACATTATTTTTGAATGAATTTTCCCTCCTAACATTTCCTTCCAGACTTAAAAGAGTGATGCATACACTTTCTTTGCCTTCTAGAAAATAACACTGAAGTTAGAAGCTGGTTTTGATCAAGACTAACTTAAATAACATATTTCAAAAAGAACGTTAATGTTCTGAATTCCTACATTTAAATTTGTAAAGTCTCCCCACCCTAAAAAAAGTGATTTAAAAGAAAAAAATATTCATAAAAAAAAATAAAAAATACACGGAACAAAATAAAAATGAATGAAGAAACTACCAAATAAATAAGTAAAAAAAGTTGGCTGCATCGTAAATGATTTCTAGAACAAGAATCTGACTATTTTGGCTCTCTTGCCAACATCACCATTTAGTCCATCTCATCATAGCATTTAAACATGGAGAGAAGATAAGGGAATCGAGATGTAGAAGGAGAGAGAAAGAAAATGGTGACTTGATTTATGAATGAGAATCATTTCATTAAATTTGCATGAAGCTATCTGCTTTCTTTTGTTCTGTGACATGTCACCACTGGCCAAATTGGAACTGATCTCACAACTGGAAATATCTACAGTAAATATTCACTGTGGCTTGGGAAGGGTTCAAGATAGATGGAAAATAATTGCAATGATTTACAGCTGCCACAAAATGTCATACAGAAAGTTTCCAACCCACAACAGACAACAGTTTAACCAGCGCTGATTTGTGGTTTGATAAGCAAATTTAACTTTGCCTACAATGACTTGCATAGAAAAAAATTTTTTTTTTTTTTTTTTTTAAATCTTTACACCCCCAAGAAGGAAATAAAGCCACTAAGACACAAGGGGTTACCAAGTGCAAAGGAACAACAAAAGAACAGAATTAAGAAGAGAAAGGATAACAATGCTTGACATTGTATTTTTAATTGAAATTTTTGAAGATCAAAATATCACAAATTTTCATGTGATTCTACAAAGAGAGCATGCATGCACAAAAGTAAATCAATAAGTTATATGCTTAATGAGAAGAAAAAAAAAACTTTTGCAAAGAAATGTTGCGCAGTGTGCCATGAAATCACTAAATAGCCTTTCTCATTGTTTTTGTTACAGAGTTTAATTTCTTAATCTCTCTGGAATATGTCAAACCCTAAGGATGGTATATCTAATTAAACCTAACCCTTCTTGACTGAAGAGACATGATTTGAATTTAAATTTAATTCTTTCTCCTAGACTAGCTGCCATCCAAGGCAAAAGAACCAAGTCTGTTCTACTATCTAATTCAGGATTGTATATTAATCACATAAATGACCATTTTTCCAGCTAAATTTGATTGGAAGAATCATTGGTTCCTTATATTGCTCCAGGAATTACTTCACACCTTCTGCTATATAATCTTTACAAAAGTCAGATTATACCAAAAATGGAGCGTTGTTGTCACTGTTGCATTGAAGCTCAGACGAGACACCAGGTTCGTTCGTGACTTCTGCCAGTCAAACGCTAATGGCTTAAAAAAATAACTCTTTAACTAGATTGCCACCCACAAAATAAAATAAGACAATTATAGCAGTAGGTAAATTTTATTTGGTTGTAACCTTCTGCTGTATATGAGTGAGGCAGAGGTGAGGATAGCTGAGGGGGTGAACCATCTAACGGGTGTCTTCCTTTCATGTGGTTTATTTAAAGCCAAAACATTTTTGATTATAAGAATAATTCTGAGTATTGCATGAACAACTTTTTTTTTTTTTTTTTTTAGAACAACAATTTTTCCATATACAAGCCCTACTATTTAACCCTGGCCTGGGGGTCAGAAGTGGATTCATACTTTTCACAAGGATATTTGCCCATAAGTGAAAATAACAAATTCAATTTGAATTTGGTTCTTCAATTCTGAGTCATTATCCATCACACCAACTGCACATTCACTGTATTGGGTGAACTACAATATCAAAAAATAAACAAACAGAAGGTTTCTAGAAATAGAGAGAAAAAAAAATACAGATATTACACAATGAAAATTTCAGATCAAAATTCAGCCAATAACTGTATCAGGCTATGAACATATTGATCTAACTTATATATATATATATATATTTTCAAGGTGGGTGCACATGTGGAAGTAGATTATTTCTTCATATCTTTCCAATACTCACCCAGAAGTTAAAATATCGTAAAACTCCATGGAGCCATGCTAGAGGCACAATGTGTGAGTTTGGCATAGTTGGTCTTACACTAGAGACAAGACACCACCAATCCCAAAGTTACAAGATATCATCAACGGAGAAAGCTACTGTTACTGCTTACCAATGCAATAAAAAATAAAGCTACATACTGATGAATAATAATAAACACAAGTAGTCAAAAGATAGATACCTCCAAAAATTCATGAAACATGATGAACAAAAAAAAAAAAAAAAATGCCGCAAAAAATAAATTTTAATAGTCAAAAATTTTTGTCTTATTAAGGATGATTTTTATGCAATTTTTTTTTTTTTTAAATCCTTTTTAGAACCTTCAAAATTTTGGTTAAAAGTCTTGTTTTTCTGGAGTCATTCTATGTTATGAAACAACTACTATAAAAGATGCCCAGTGTTGCCACATCTGCACAAGATCCTAGAAAAACTAAAAGGCCACATTTATACTGCATATATTTGAAGATAGGCCAAGTAATATTATTGCTCAAAACAGAGTAATCGCAGTCATGATGTATATAGGGGTAGGTGCTGAAAAGCTCAAACCACTTTACAAAATCAGTATTTCAATAACCAAACATCAGAACAGTGATAATGGGAAGTCTAGTTGTATGCGTGTATACGGTTTTATTTCAAGTAACTAATGCTTTAGTTGTGATACTGAATCCAGAAATATTTGTTCATTTTGAAAACACATTTGTTGCTTTTATCATTATTGTCAGTATTTTCTCAAAATAGATCTTAATATCTGGTAATTAATGCATGGCTAGGAAACCATAACCACCAGCCTAAGTATCATTGCAATTTTCCTCCAATTCTAAGTGTTCATCACTTACAGGATTATTCTTGCCATTTTTCATGGGCGTCTCTTCTGTAATAGTTCCAGTGGGCAACCAATGCCAATTTTGTTTACATGTCTATTCTCATAACACATGCATGAATGACAATGGGAGTGTGACCTCCTTCAACTTCTGAGGGTTTGCAAGTTCAAACCTCAACAGGTCATAGTTGATAACTCACATATTCCTTTTGCTTGTATCAAAAGGACACAATGAATCAATAATTTACTCATCTTTGCAGTTTATCTGATTTCTTGTGCTCCAGTCTTTATTGAAAACTTCCCACAACTTTTTTTTTTTTTTTACACAATGAAATTCTAAGATCAGGGTTTGCAATAACTCAATGAAAGTTTGAGCTTTTAAGCACTATCATCAGGTGGCGCCACCGTTCTTCTCCCACCAACGCTTGTAATTTCCAATGGTTAATTCTTTATTTTTTGCATGGTGAACTTGGCATCTGCTGAGGAGTCTGAAATTTTTGCTTTAAGACAATACAATTGATGTACCAGTCACCTGAAACCAGAGAATTGACCAGTCAAAATAGTAAGAAAACAATTACAAAATGCAAATACCCACAAAGTCTTATTGAAAGATATTTGGTGCTTGGCAATATAGAGTTATAATTTCCAATGTGAGCAGGCAATAGAAAGATGTCAGGGAGTAATGAGTGGACAGTTGGACTTTCCCTTTTTTTTTTTTTTTTTCTTTTAGAGTAAGGTTCACTCTTTACAATGCCTAGGCCACTTGAGGTAGAGGGCTATGTAAGGAGGCATTTGTCCAAATAAGAGTGGAAGGTAACAGTTAACCTTAGCCTTGAACAGATTAAGATTTTAGCAATGAGCAAAACATCCTTTTGAGAGTCAGTTCCACAGGGCAGTGGTTCGCAGGAAGAAGCTGTTCGAGTGGAACTTACTTCTCACTGATGGAATATGGAGGGAATGCGGATGGGGTTTGCTACTATGTTAGTGGCAGGGCGGGTCCTTGCCACGAAGGTTTGAATTGGTGGAACCAAGGAATGTAGTTCATCCATGTACTTTCCATGGAAGTAGCGAAAGGCTTGCCACGTCCCACCTGTGGGAGAGAAGTTGGAGGGCCCAGAATAATTTGTCACCCACAAGGGCTCAAAGATGCTTTTGGACCATCAAGGCTAGAGAGTGAGATCTGGGTAGCTCCCACCCAAACATGACAACAGTACTCTATTTTCAGCCTGACAGGAATCTTGTAAAGGTAGAGGATAGAAGGAGGAGTCCGGTACTTACTGGAGCAGTACAGGGAGCCAACCATTTTACCTGAATCATGAGCAATAGATCGTATTTACAAGTTCCACTTGAGGTCAGGTGAGAGTTTGAGGCCCAATAGTCTTTCAAGGCACGGTGCCTCCTCTCAGGGACATCTGTTCATCCTGACTGGTGGTAGTTTGGGGTCTGATTGGCAATGATGGAATGTAACTAGTTTGGTTTTCAAGGCATTGAATAAAGTAAGACATTTTTCTCTTTTTACAAAATCTACAAAACAAAATCATAGTCACACTGAAGGAACATTTATTATGCTTTACAAAGAATAACGTTAACATAAGAGTTATGCACAAACACACAATTTCCCACACCACCAGACAACAAATCGTCTACAAGGACCATTGCTCTAGGTTTATAGGTGCCGGGATATAACCACGGATGGTCGTTTGGCAACATCTTATCTAATAGAATTTAAAAAAAGCCAAGATGTCTATGCGTGTTTACAGCGTTAGATTAGTAATTGCTTTAAATTTGGAATATACTTCATACCAAGAAAAAGTCCTTAAATAGGAGTAAGAGAATGGAGGTGCTATGGATGTGGCCTAGAAATTAAGGGTAGGGGGGGTGACAGCTAGAAAAGGTTCAGGAACAACTGGTATAGATTAATGATTTGCAAACTACTAGCAATGAATCTGATCTTACAAAGTTCCCCCCATGTAGCCTTGTGCCTGACTAAAGTAAACCTTAGTAAACTGATAATCATTATTCTATTTTTCCTCCACACTTTAGTTTACCCAATACAAGGCCCAAGAGCCAAGGCAGAGGGTTACAGAGTGATGTTGTTGTGGGGAAAATGTTGTCTAAGTGGAACTTACTCCTTAAGAAAAGAACACAAAGGGAATGTAGATGATTTGCTACTGTGAGCATTATATGGCAGGTCTGAGCTGGTGGGACTAAGGAATGTAACTTGGAACATCTGCCATAGTAATAGAGCCTAGTGACATTTCACCTGTAGGATAAGGGTTGCAATGTGGAGAATAATACATCATCACCCACAAGGCCACATAATCGCTTTTGAATCGTGTCAAGGCTGCATAGTGTGGACTGGGCAGCACCAGACCGGATATGGCAGCAATTCTTTGTCTGACCTGACTCTTGCAAAGATAAAGCAGAGCACCAAGCATCAGGTATTTTCTGGTGCGATACAAAGGACCAACTATTCTTCCGGCATCTTTTGCAATGGCGCGAATATATGAGAAAATGAATGTGTTAGAGCTACACTACTGACACAGCCTATCTATTCGTCTTGACGGAATTTGATTGACCCCAAAAACCAAACTGGGTAAAAAAAATAAATAATTCTAAACGGAAAGCGGTTCTATTCCTCTTTCTTTATCTATACATACAATCTCCTGCAAATATACAGACACGTATAAATTTACAGCCCACTGACACACATCTACACAATAATAATATTAGTACTAATAAAATCAAGATATTTTCAAACACAGGATACACCCAAAGTATAGACATCTCCATCCCCAAAACACTGACACACAGATTACTACTACTACTACTACTACACACGACACTGATATGACTACACACACACAATCAATAAACCTTGTTAGTCAGAGTATCGTGTTTGAAAATGTCTAACTATATCTGAAAACCTGCACACACGCATTTCATGACAGAAGAATGTTTTACAATGTATGCAAGACAATAACAAGTGTTTTTACAGTACAATTTGTCTCGCACACAAAAATGTCATTTGTCTACCAAAAGATGAAGAAAATAATAACAGAATAGCCAAAAGACCAAGAGAAACAAGTACCAAGGATCATAGTAGTAATAATGAATGAATGAACTGTGTTATAGTAATAGTAGTCGGCTATAGAACAAGTGCTCGTAGCGCCAGTCGTCGTTGTAGTGGTGGTGGTGATGCTAACTAGCACACAGACACAAAGCACTGGTGCCCATGCTAACAGGTAAACAGTACAAGGAGGCAACTTCTTCCTTCTTCATTTGTTACCATCAACACTTCCTCAGTTTCACTGACGACCTAGGCTGGGAAAAGGAAAGGAAAAATACTCAAGGAAGGAAACAGAAAGAACATAAAAGAACAGGAGAGAGAGAGAGAGAGAGAGAGAGAGTGAGAAAGAGGGTAATTAAATCAAAATGGTAAGAGAGAAGGTGAGAACCGAATAAAATTAAAAAAAAAGAAAAGAACGGTCTGTCTTAAGACTCAACTATGATGATAGCTAGCCACCTCAGAGAGCGGCAGTCAAGGCTAGACAAGGAGCTTGTGATAAGAAAGGTTTTCAGATGCCCAGCAAAAAGAAAGAAAGAAAGAAGCACCCACCGATATACACACACACAAAAAGGCAGGCTATCTCACGCACTGAATGAAAGAAAAACGTGGTAAATAAAATACTCGTTCGATGGCGACCTCACACAGTCATCAGGATGTGAACGTAGGGCAACGACTGTAGCAGGTCGGGTGGGCAACGGGTTAGTAGAAGCGTACTGTCTGTCCGTCAGTGTCTCTTTTCTCCCGCCTCCTCTACCCGACCGCCAACCATTGTTGTACTTCCAGTGTGGCTGACTCCCCTGCCAGTCTATCATTTGGCATGGAAGCGGGACTATTTCGTTGAAGAAAAATAAGGTGCTGGCGTGGAGAAACGGAGTGGTGGTGGTGGTGGAGGAGGAGAAGGTCGATGACACGACGAGAAGGAAGAGAACGAGTGAAGCCAGCAATGGTGGCTGTTCGGCTAAGGTTTTTAGTCCAGTGCTTCATTCAATATAGAGGGGAAAAAGAAGACGGAACAAGCGGAAAGGAAATGTATTAGTGCTTTTCCTTTCTTCATACAAAAGCCACGAGTACGCCAACTTACAATAAGGCTTCATATCGAAGTGTGTAATTTCAAAAAGAGGTTACGTGCTTAAAAACAAAGCTCATGTCTGTATATACTTGTAATGTTTTTTTTTTAACTGTCAACACAAACTACATGAACAGAACAATTAAAAAGACGGTGTTTACTTAGGCTTAGTTTTTCTAACAAAGAGAAATGGATTTTTAGACGAAAAAAAAAACAAAAAAACAAACTTATTTTTTTTTTCCTTTGGTTCCCAATGAAGTCTCTTTAAATAAAAGCAGGTGGCATATAACGACAATAATAATAAAAAAAAAACAATATAGTCTTCTTCGTAAACATGATTGCAACATACTGAAATTAGTGAAATATTAATCAATATATTCACAAGTATTTATATTCTATTTTTTATTTTTATGTAATAAAATATTAGTGTTTTATATGCATATAAAGGTCAGACATTTAAAAAATGGATAGTTTTTTAAATTTAAATTGCGAGAAAGTCTTGATCATGTGAAATTATAATTTTACTATCGTTTGTTTCGTATTGATGATTATTCTTGCTGTAAGTGTAGAAAACGAAAGAAGTAAAACAATGAACTAAATGACTTGCTTCATCATACCTACACACCTGCTCATTTAACAAAAAACAAAAAAATGTCACTGTATGCAGTGCAAGTTGGTTTTCAACAGTCTACATTTTAATGAAAGAGACTTGACTAACTCTCCCATCGCCACAATGAAAGAGACAGATTTTTTTAAGTGAATATAAATAAATGCTGATGAAAATTATTTTCATCAGCATTTTAAATTCACTTCTGCATTTGTATTTTCAGAAAATACAAATGCAGATTTTCAAATTACTTAACAATAACATGATTCGCTACTTTACAGGAAGATAGTATAAGCAAAAAAACAGCTACTCCAAGGTTTGAACGTAAACCAGTTAGGTGAGAAAAACACGTCTTTACGTAGTGAGCAAGAGTCCGTCACAAAAATTTGAAGCAAGGTCAAGTTGGCTAACCAAAGTCTCAGCAGAAAGAAAACCTCCATGTTATTAGCCTAGCCATTGAGGAAAATGGAAAATAAATTTGTCAGAAGTTAGGGTTCCGCCTGCACCCATTAACAAAGATCTTTTTAGAAAGGTAAAAAAATGAACGAAAAATATTTTTACAGATATTTTATATTAAATGGGGGACAAAAAAAAAAAAAACAAACAAAGGAAACGTTTATCAATCAATGTTTCACTTTTTATTTAAAGCTCTATCATAAAATTAATAAAAAATAAAAAAAAGTGAAAGTCAAACGTTTCCTATTATATTTGTCCTTTACTGTCGATTAAATACATGTTTCATTAAAAGAAAGGTACAGTGGTTCAGGGTTTTTTAGTTTTTTAATTTTTTTTTTTTTTTTTTAATTGATTTTTCTTCTGTTCTTATAATTTTCTTTTCTGTTCTGGCTGTAAGTTAGGTAGAAATACATAAAACAATCCATACATTCAGTTAAAAAGTTAAAATCATTTTTGATAATGGCTTAAAAAAAAAAAAAAAAAAGTATCTGTACAGCTGAAAGCACTCAGATATACAAAAACAAAACATTTGGAAAATTTCTACATAATTTACATCCAGAAAAGAAAATTATAAGAACACAAGAAAAATTAAATAAAAACAACTTAACTGCAGTGTCTTCTCAGTTGTTTTGAAAGAAACTTGTATAAAAGAGGGATTACTGCCCAAATGCACAATTATATATATTTCTAATTCCGACAAACTCAGTCTATACACCAGAGTTGAATTTATAAGACTGACAAAGTTTTCAGCGGTTGAAATAGATCTATCCCCCATATGAGGTAATTTTGGATTTTATTGTGTAATACTATACACAGCCAGAAACAGGCATTTTAGTAAAATGTGTTTGAAGACAAACAAAAATGACTGATTTGACCAATGGGCCTAAGGTAAACAACCAAGTTCAATGTGTCTATGAGATTAGAGATCAATAGGAGAGGTGTTTTTTTTCTTTTTTTTTTTTTTTTCTTTGCACAGTGACAAACTGTATTGAAACCAAGTTTACTGACAAGATATTTGACATTTAAGCTAAAACTGGGATGAAAAAGGAAAAAAAAATTCTCTTAACCTCAATTTTAATGTTCCAGATGACAAATGGTCAAAAAAAAAAAAAAAAAAAAAAAGAAGAGAGAGATAGTGTGTTTTTAATTTCCTTGGGCAAGTTAAAACAAAATGAACAAAACATCTTTTCAACCAAAATCATTATCTATGGTCATTAACCATTGATTGATTTGAGAGAGAGAAAAAAATAGGTAACAGGTATTTTATTATCAATAATACATACAAGTCTGAATGGTATGAGAAGTTTTTTTGTTTCGTTTTTGTTTTACTATCATTGAAAGCTGTTGGGTTAAAGTTTAACAACAATTTCACATATATTACTCGGTGGAACCTGAAAATATTTTCATCTCTAACAAGTGCATTTGTAAAATGACACTTTTTTTCTTTTTTTTTGTATCATGCTATTTATAAACATTTCCTTTTTATACTGACAACCTCAAGGTTTGTTTTTGTATACCCAATGAAGGTTGTGAGTGTTGTATTGCAGTATCATAAGATCTATGGCTAACAGGTTGGGTGGGAGTTGACTAAGCCAGAGGCACTTTACTCAGCACTTGTGCTAGCAACACTGGCTAGAGACCATGTCTGAAAGAAAGAAAGAATCGGCTAAATTATCAGTCAGAGTAAAGTCCTCAGTTAGTTGCCAAGTGTCTCCTCAGCAGATGACAACTATAGAATGGGGAAACAACAGTAGAGCAAAGAATAAATGATTGGACAGGAGGAGGAGGAGGAGGAATGACTGGCCCAACTTGGTTGTTTCTTCTTAAATTCAAATTTCAAACTGGCCACATACCGCATTCATATAAATACAAAGACAACCTGAAACCATCTTTCTTTATCTTGACAAAGTCAGAACATCAAACAAAGAAAAGCAAAGAACAAAAGGCGTAGATGATCATTAGCTAGACATCAAGACTGAATGAAAGAATATCTAACTCCTGGAACGTCTATTGGGACTTAAGCTCACTCCAGACCTCAAGTAGTAAGATACATTGCTAAACATGTTGCAAGAAATAATAGGTTCTTTGAACCGCTCCAGAAAGCACCAGACAACACTTCTTTACCATAGACAGATGAAATCAAAAATAGACCATGTTGATATAACTGGGCTGGAGCTGACAAATCCTCAACTTTCTATGCAGCTTTTTGGGTGAGGAATTATTTTCCAGCCTACAACCTCTTTTTCTGCAAAGAAGAAACATTGCTAGCCTCTCACTACTCGTATGTTATTATCAGGGCAAATGTTCAAATGGGCTGTGTTCTTTAGTTTCATCAGTTCAAACCTTCACAGCTAGGAACCCCCTCTCCCCATGCCACATACACAGCATCAAATCATCCTCATTCCTCTCATATAAGGTATGGAAGAAGTTCCACTGACAACTTCTGCTCCAGAATTCTTACTTTGTAGAACAGACTCCTAAAAGGATGTTTTCTCAATCACTATGATCTTAACCTCTTCAAGCCTAGGGTCAACTCTCAGACATATCCTCATAATATGCACCTTTGACTCCCTCCCTGAACACCTTTACAACAACCTCATTTCATAATCTTGTGCTTTTGGGCCTTGTACTGAGTCAACACTGTTTGAAATGATCTACACAATCATTTCAACTTGTACTGAATGAATTAGATGCTCATTGGGTGTCCTCTCTCGCAGAGAAAAGAATGGTAAACGATTTCATTTCAGTCTTAAGTGTTTTGTGTGTGTTTATGGCCAGCTAAGTCTGCCACTCAATTGACCAAAAGGGAATAAAACAAGAGAAATAAATTAAAACTTTTGAGATCAAGTGATACTTGGTTGAAACTTACAAATTTCCCTACACAGGCTTATACAGAGTACAGCACATAATGGGAAGACATTAGTGACAATGGTGTCTTCAGCTATGTGTTACTATTATGTGGGAAGTATTTCTGCCACACACTGTATAAACAGTCAGTTAGAATTGAAGGTAATTCCAGGCTGCCTGTTGGTGGATGTGTGCTGGCCATCGAGAGAGAGAGAGAGTTACCTGCCATGCATCGTAATGTAGAGATGTGCAGAGGGGTGGTAAAATAAAGTCTTGCCGGTTGAAGGGAAAAGCTGATTTGATAGTTTAATATAGTAATTACCCAAAGTGTCACCTACCTAGCCACCCACACTATGCAAGTGATTCCCTGAATAAATGACAAGATATTGGTAGCAATTTTCATAGGTTTCCTTGTGAACACGCAATGGACCTTCCCCAGTTTTTGTGCATGCTGATGCAAACAATAGAGACCCAATGTGGGGCTATTAGTCCAGTTAGTGAAAAGCTGAGTAAGAGAAAAATGTGTTTACACCACTTAATAAATAATTCAATATAGATCAAAATGACTACCATTACTTGTGTAGTAAATAATTTACACCAGGGAATACCAAAGACCTGAATTGAACTTAATATCCATTTGATCAAAGTCAATGTACTGGGCCCACTGAAAGAGATATCAATGTAAGTTTTGTATTCAGGGTCACTTGAGAAAGTCAAAATACTTAGGAATATCTCAGGCTGATCCAGAAGGTGACATCAAAGTTACCAAGTGCAGAATTGGGCCTCAAAGGGTGTTAGGGAGTGCACCAGAATAAACAAGGAAATGAAACCTGCTGAATTTTAAGACATACATATGACAATAAGATAACAGGAAGTTATTGAAACACTTGACCCACAAGAGGAAAAGGGGAGAATCCCTCACATCCTCATAAGAAGGTCAAATGCTTGAAGAAAAACCCCAAGCCACACACCCAGGAGTTGGTAGAAGTTAATTTGTCAGAGTACAAAAGTGAATAACAATTATTTTATGTATAGAAAATTTAGTATTGTATTCTTATCAGACATTGTTAATATTACACTTGCAGTAAGAAGGGAAGACAGTTTTCGCTGCTGGAGATCAAAGATTAGTACAGCTTGACTTCGATGTCTTACTACATATACCAATTGTACTCAACTGACCTTACACCTTTGGACAATACAATCAAGATATGTGGTCACATCTGAGTACAGTAATAGTTCACAAGTTAATCTAGTTAACCATTATGTTTAAGTAGTAAGTTTGATCTACACTGGTGCTCCATAGTTGTGACTTTGTGCTAAACTAAGCTAAATGTAAATAATGAAAATGTGCCCAGAGGCAACTGAAAAGTCATCACCACTTCATATCGGAATAGTAATTTTAGATGAGGAAATTTTCCATCCTTTTGTCTCAACCCCACTGCCATCAAATTTTAAGTTGTCTATATTTTTTATCTACAACCAGCTTACACCAGCTTAAGAATGAACATCATCTTGCTTTTCAGGATTAAAAAAAAAAAAAAAAAAATCACTAACTCTTTGTTTCACTATCCACTTTTATCTTTTGCTTAATCTTTGTTAAACCTGATGAGCTTCAAGTTATCAAGTCAAAAATCAATTCTATCAATAATTAGTTGCATAAAGCCAAAGAGATCCTTGTGCACTTTTTGTCCACATAACTTTGCTATTTCTTCCTGTCTAAGGCAATCCTTTCAGGTACCAGAAGTGGTATCCAAGTGTCCCCACAGATTTGGTCTTCCAATCTACAGAGAAGATTTTGTTGTCGAATCTATACACAAAGTTTTTGTTCTTCACTTCTGATTACCTGGCCAAACCAGTTTAGCCTCCTTCTTCCACTCAGAATAATGTGTCTTTACATTTAACTTTTTCTTGATGGCATCCCTTCTGATTCTGTCTGATATTTTCCCCAACCATGGTTCCGTCACAGTTCTTTTCAAAGACTGAAAGCCTTTGTATGTCTCCTTTTCTCAGTGTCCAGGTTTCAAAGGTATAACTAGCCATTAAAATGATTAGAGCACAGTAGAGCCTGGTATTGATGAATAAGATCATTGCAAAAGTTTGTGCCCGATTTTCATTGTTAATAGAAAATGACCGCAACTGGACACTGGTGTTTGTTTTAGTGCCGGTTACTGGTGTGCTTGAGATTAAAATCTTGTATTGGTCAGTTGCAAATTAGACTTTGTTGAATGCCAAAGTTTTGTTCACAAATTCATGCCTTAAAGATGGAGGATGAAAATTTAAAGAGAAAGCATTGAAATAGTTACAAAAAAAAAAAAAAAAAAAAAATTAAAAAAATCAGGCAGCTTATCTGGATCGTGCTCAGGATGAAATGATCAACCATGTTTTGGGCATCCTTCCGACATTGGAGACACTCCACTTGTCATCACAGAGAATAAACCAGAGATTTCAGCTTGTTTTCCAAACTCAACATGTGGGTGCCACATTTTCTAATGGAACAGAACAAACTTCATTGTATTTCGGCAACAATTTCTTTACTATTACCCTCATGAAAAGGAACTGTTCTGGGGCAGAATTGTTGCAGAAAAATGGATTGTTTATGAATATGATAAAGCTGGAAACTAGCTTGGGAATGTGCAGAACCTATGGCTAAAGTGGGCTTTGCATCCAATGAAGGGGCCACTGTCGGTTTTGATGGGATTGCAGATGGATAATTCACTTTGAGATTCTTCCAGACAGTGATACAATAACTGTAGAGAAATACTGCAAGCAGCTCACCAATTTCAATGTGGTTATTCAAATAGTCGATTTTGGTAATTCAAAAAGGTCACATTTTCCACCATGACAATGCAAGTTGCAAAACGGGTCTTGCAAAAGCTTAAAAAAGTTGAAATGGGAAACTCCAGCACCCACCATATTCTCCAGACTTGGGTCCTTTGGATTTTCATTTGTTCCGGTTCTTATGGAACAATTTGAATGACAAAAAATTTGACTGTACAGTCAAAAACTACCTGACAACCTTTTTCCAAGAAAAAAAAAAAAAAAATTTTTTTTAATTTGTCAGTTACTTTTTTTTAGGTTTTATTGGATCCAATGACTGAACCAAGAACTAGTCGCTATCTGGTGATCAACAGAATCTATTTTGTAACAACAGTTGGCTGACAAAACATATGCAAAAACAGATATTTTTTTTTTTTTTTTTTTTTTTACAGCTTATTGACCCTTTGTAAGTTATTTAAAGCCAAAACATTATGGATTATAATTTTTTTTTTTTTGGCAAATTAATGTTGCATTAACAATTTTTTGAGAATAATGATTTTTCCTACATACAAGATATTTAACCCATAGCTGAGGGAGGAGATGGATTCATACTTTTATTTGCACATAAGTGAATATAATAAACCTGATTGGAATTCTAACTTAGCTCTTCAATTTCTCATTTCAACTGCTATCCATTACACCACTTGCTCATCCCACCCAAATGGAAAAAGATAGCTTTAAATAGACTTGAGATTCAATTTTCACTTAA
The DNA here is from genome assembly GCA_903632075.3 of Acanthosepion pharaonis. Classification (NCBI taxonomy): domain Eukaryota; kingdom Metazoa; phylum Mollusca; class Cephalopoda; order Sepiida; family Sepiidae; genus Acanthosepion; species Acanthosepion pharaonis. The sequence continues at coordinate 496,280 of CAHIKZ030001384.1, read as the reverse complement.
TTATTAACTTTTATAGACTGATACTTTCATCAAAAAAGTATCAGATATTAAACACTAACTTTTGTACATAATTTCATAACATGTAGTAAATCCAACAAAACAAATTCTTGTATTTTCTACAGAAATATCATTTTATGATATATTGATTAAGTCAAAGTTTATTTTTTTCATCTTTTAATTAAAAAAAAGATGAAACAGTTTCATTTGTCTATTCAATATTCTGATTCTAAAAAAAAAAAAAAAAAAAAAAAGGCTTTCCAACATGTTGATTTTTTTTTCTTTTTACAGAATGGTAATGTATAACAAAAAGAATTTTTCCAGTTTTAAAATTCCTAAATTTCTTGTGTCAGAAAATGACAGGTAGTGCACTTCATATCCACAATTTGGAACTGCATACAACAGGATTACAATTTGACACACTTATGACCTTAATTATTAAGCTGAACTCTAAAATGAAACAACTCTAGTGAGTCACTCACAGAAAATTAAACTTGATATACAAATGAATTGGTCTGCCAAATGATGTTTTTTTTTTCTTTTTTTGATCCTTATCATATGGTTCATTTGATATCTGTAGGTTACAAAACCAGAGAGAGAATCTCCATTGGTAGAAAGACCCTTTAATTTCAAAGCCCAAGTTCATTAAAGGAGTGAACTAAAAACTTTAAAACCTAGTTCAAATTCTTAGTATGTGATTCATGCCAGGAAATACCAGGGGTCAGAATCGAATTTAATGTCCATCAGAAATCTTTGATCTAAGAAGAGTTGATCTCTGTTGACCTCATTATGTACTAGGTCCAGCTAAGAGATACCAAAGTGAGTTTAACACTTAGTTTCACCTCAGAAAGTCAAAAAGATCATGGAACCATAAGGGTTGACCTGGAATGTGACCTCAGAGCCACTAAGTGTAAAATAAAGCCTTTAAGGGTATTGGATGCACCAATATAAGGAGATGAACCCAGCTGAACTTGACACAAGACAATTGGATAACAGAAACTTATATGAATGTCCAACCTATGAGGAGAGAAGTAGAATTCCTCAGAGTTTCAATAGAAGATTGGATATTTGAAGAAAGACTGAAAACCATGTACCCTCAATTTGGCTGATATTCAAGAAATCTTATTATTGAAGAAAAATGTGTTTTTTAATAAGATTTCTTGAATAATCAGACCGGCAGACAAAAATTTAAAAATATATACAGTTTCAAAAATAAAGGAGTGTCTACTCAAACATGAGTATCCACTAAAACAATGATTAAGGTGATAAAAATCTGTTGGGATTAATAAATTAAAAAAAAAGCATTACTTTAAAAAATTATTTTGTTTATGTTTGGATATGAAACTGAGCAAATATGATAATTTTGAGTAAATGAGAAGGGTTTCACTTAAAGACACTGTTCAAACTGTATGAGTGAGTGAGTGAGAGAGTTTACTCTCACACACATACACACACTAATCAGCAATGAAAGTACAGATCTTTCATTTATCCTCCAGGGATAATATTTCCCCATTATTAAAATGAGCAGTTTCATCCTCAATATTTAAGTTTAGCTTTGACTGATACAAGAAGTGAAATGGGACAAGTTCTTTTATTCTTGATTGTGTGTGTGTGTGTGTGTGTATATATATATATATATATATATATATATATATATATCAACACTAGGATATCAGCCTAAAAAGCTATGTAGGGAGTGTTACAAAATGTGTAGGTGATCATAAAATAGCAATCCTTAGTGTACAGGTCAGAACCCAAACTGGGTAGTTTGAACCCCTACCCCTCCCTACATTTTTGACAGTGATACAATGTTTAAGTTTTAAATATAAGACTGAAAAATGCACAAAGGCAGTCGGTCCATACAGTGGCAGCAATGAGAAGAGTGAAGACACCTCTCCACTCCCAGATTGCTTGGTGTGCCTGGCTTCAGTAGATTGAGACAAGCCACCACATGATGATGGCAAGTCTGCTGGCTGACCTGTTGAAATTAGGTTAATTTGTAGATTTTGTTACCAGGGGGTTAAAAGTTTATTTTTGACTAGAACTAGTACATGAATTCTGAATTATTCTGGCATAGTAGTATACAAATATTTTCTAGCTGTCAAAACCCAAGTGCCATATTCATATTAAGCAACGGTGGCTATACCACTATACCTACTAACCTACTGCACTGGGTCCTGTAGATATCAGGGTTTGATCTGGTTGGTGTTGTTGTGTTGTCCTGACCAGATAAACTCAAGATACCATATATACTCGTATATAAGCTGACAATGTATAGTGTGAAATTTTTGCATGAATTTTAATACCTCCAGAAAAAATTTACCTCTGAATAGTCACAGTGTAACTGGTCACTGAAAATGCATGATTTTTAATCTCTTCAAAAGAATTATCTGTTTAATAGGAGTAGATAGGTTTGCCTATCATCCAGTTCATATTCCTCTCCAATCTTTTGAACAAGAGTTGAAGTTTATCCCTTGTTTTCTGTTTACAATTGGAGTTTCTAGATCCTCAAAGTTTACTTACACACTGTAGTTGTAACATTTCTGACTGAACTCTGATAGTCCTGGTTATGATGATAAACTACATCCGGCAGCAAGGCCTCTGATTAGGAGATTGGAGGTTTTGAGGAACGTGGAACCACCTCTTAATTGCTATTGTTCCTAGGTTCACCCTGACCTGGGGTGGTAGCACCTGTTAGGGTCCCAGCTATGAGAAAATAGTGACCCCGCCCCCTCAAAGCAAAAACAAAACACTATAAAAGTAAAAAATGCATTTTTATAGTAATAATTACCAACAGTAGCTATTTTATAGCAAAATAACCAACAATACATCTTATCTGTAGTTGAAGCCATAAAATTATATTAACAATATTTAAATTTCGGCATTAAATAACACATAAAGGTGTTGATATGCCGCAAAGCAAAACCAACCAACTGAACTCTGAAACATTATTCACTAAATAAATCTTGACATCTGCAAGTCTAGAGTTAGCCATTATATTTCCTGCAGAGCCTTAAGAACTTCACTTCTTGTTCTTACACTAATACAAGATCACACAGTAACCCTCTGTCTTGAGTGGCTCTTGGGCCTTGCACTGAGTGAACATTAGTATAAAAAAAAAAAAATAAGTGCAACTCCCCACTTATTTTTTGCATAAAATACTAATCATAAAAACTCTCACTATACTCAAGTATATATAGTAAACATATATGAACTTTTAATTTCAGATAACAAAAAAAAAAATAAAACTTATTCATGTACAAGATGTTGTTTTTATTTTTTTGCAAAGCATATATGTTCTTTAAGTATAAGTAACTTAGATTTTGTCAAAAGAAAAAAAAAAAATAATATCACTTATATGCCAACCGGATGTTCCTTTTCCTCAACAGCTACTGGATTTCCCCACTGTTGAGTGGTACTGCTCTCTTTGTGAATCCTAGTTCTAGGTAACATCAAGATTCCGTGCTGTGTACATGCACATAACTGGAAAGAGTTTGTTTTTATATAAATTACAATCAGCGCAAAAAAAAAAAAAAAAAATTTCTGACAGTTACTCAGGAAAATCATGGACTAATCAAGTAAACCAATTCCAAATCTCTTATCAGAATTGTCCTTGCATGACAGGCTTTTGAGTTATTCACATACCATATTTACATCCAAGGTAAACATTAATGGTATACACATATTCATCTGAGCTAGCAGCTTGGGATTCAAATATTGCAGTTATTCAAGACAATCTTGACTCTCACAAAGTGTATATGTGTGTGTATGTATGTATATATCCTATTAACCTATTAATAATAAATATACATTTTCTTACAACTCTGAGTTTTACTATATATATATATATATATATATATATATATATATATATAAACCACAGCATATGAAAGAATGCAATGACTGTTAAATTGCACTTTGTGCATTTTTATCTCTTCTCCACACCAACTGATCAGATTACCATAAGCAGGTGGTGTAATGAATAGTAGAGCAGAATGAGAAATCAGAAAGTAGAGTTTGAATTCTGGTTGGGTTCATTACATTCGCTTATGTGCAAATAATCTTGAGAAAGTTACAAATCCATCTCTTCTTCCCCAACTATGGGGTAAATAGCAGGGCAGACCAGGCTCTCTAGCTATTTTGGGCAATGAGTCTAGGAGAAGGACAACACTTAGCTTAAATTGATGCTGCAATAGAGAGATACCATAGGTACAAATCTATTGGTTTTGACCGAAGTTCTTCAGCAGAAACAAGTGTAAGGATCCATTATTATGCAATGAATGCATTTTTTTATTGCATAGGCAATGAGTAAGGATGAAATGTCTCATCAGAACAAAGCTGGGTTAGAAGAGAAAGTGTCATAGCATTTTTAGGTTGATCAGGCTATTTCAAATACTGATCCCTACAAGGAGAGACTAGCTCAATGGATAGGAGTAAGTAATCTCAAACATTTCTGAAGACAAAAATAATGTATTTTCTATTTGTTTTTTTCTTATAGTCATTTAAAATGCTCCTTAGACATACATTTATTTCTAATGAAATATTTGCTTTCAAAATAAATATAATAGTAATTTACTAAGCATGCTTTACATGTGGCAGAAGGCCAAAAGTATGGGAGCACCTAGTGAGGATCAAACTCACTATTCTGTTGTAACTGATCCAGCAAGACAATACTAGGAGATTATTAATATTTACCTTGATATTCACAGACTTCAAGAATCTGACAAGCTTAGCAATCCATTCATCAGCCCACTACAGAATCGGTTTTCTAAGTAGCAGACAAAAAGGCATTCTTTTTTTTTTTTCATTGTTTACCGTTATTTCATCTCATTAGAGTGCTTTTATTTACTATTTATATTAAAAAATGTCTACAGAACATCACACAAAAACTTGATTCTCAAATTTGTCAAATCAAAACCATGATAGACTTTTTAAAGGCTTAGACTAATCTTAAAATATGGGTTTAATAGTGACTGAAATTTAATAGAAATATCTTAATACCAGTTTGAAAAAAAAAATGTCAATGATAAATAAATAAAATGCAATTACAAAGTTATCACCCACTTATCAACAAGCTAGAGATAATGTAGCAGTCAAAAATAATTAAATCTAGTAACAAGTTTAAAATATATTTCTGTTACATTATCAGAATTGCTCATCTCAGTGTAGTGGGCTATTCTAGTGATGAAGTAAAAACAAAAACAATTATGATAGAGAGTCAAATAGAGTATTACACTTATTAAAATGTAATGTAAATTGTATTTATGGCAGCATTAACTGTATGCGTGTGTGTGTGTTTGTGTGTGTGTGTATAAAAACACAATATAAATATGTCATATTTGCTGTCTACACTTGTTTGTGTAGACATCTAATTTATTAAATAGTGAAATCAATGATGACTTGCCTCAAGATAAAAAAAAAAGAGAAATCATGCCTTCCTGTTTTATTAAAATAAGCCCCAAAAACCAACAGGTATGTCTACAACAAATCTACCCACTAAATATAATGGTCTTAGTGATTATACATACACCCACACACACACACACACACATACTACACGTGTGCACGAACAAGGGATGCTAGGAATTTTAGAATCCACCCCCCATCTAGCTGAATTCAGATATATAAAAGCAATTAAATGCTTCTCTAATTAAATAATGTCTTAGTTTTATTGTTTTTTTTATTATTATTTTTCAATTCAGAACAGATTTTCAGTAAAACCAGGTCTGATTTTGCAAAAGAAATTCGGGGATTTAAATTCTAAAATAAAAAAAAAAAAATTCTTTACCAATATTTTCTAATAAAAAATTTCAAAGATAATTTCACTCATTTGTGAAGATTTCATTAAAATTTGATAATTACTTGATTTTTGCAAGAATTTCCAAATTAATGTTTGTCACTGCAAAAAAGAGAACAAAATTTGCTATGCCAAAAGTTAGTACAACAGTTGATGCAAGAAAAACAATTTAAAAAAAAAAAAAAGAAAAAAAAAATCAAAATTTAGAATGTTCTAAAAATGAGTAAAAGATTTAATATTCAAAAAAATACATTGATCCTTCCTCTTAATAATAAAGATTTTGACAATAAAACTGTTTTCATTATGGTATGCTGATTTTTTTCATTTTCCGACCTATCCATTTTTCATGGTAGATGTCAGCCATTGCAAACAATGTGATAAAACTATGCTGGAACCCCATCATGCATGGACCTTGTGTGTCTTTGTATTAGTAGGCGTGGAAGTGTGTAGACAGCTCCTGTAAGATGTGCTGGGAGAACATATAGACCTACCAGACAGTCACCTACCATCCCAGCCCACATATTAATAGGAAACTGATGCGAAAGACCCTACACATATTGCAAATGATATGGATACAGGAGGAGCTCTTGAAAAAAATCATATCTAACTGCTCATGATATGAATATCCTCCCCTCGTGAAACAACACTTCTCAGTTAACTCGCTACTACACATACTGAACAAAGACAGACGAGCCACAATGTACATGAATGACAAATGTAACCTTGTCTACATGCGAATACAGCGCCATGTACCATAAACTTTCTTTAAACTTAACTCAAAAACAAAGGATTTGCAGACATATGTTTATATGGACTTTTGTCCTTGTTTTAGTATGAGGAACCCACCCCCAAATTTTATAAAAATATTTTTGATACACCCTGTATACACACACAAAAAAAACTTCAATTTGTTTATGCTGGTGTTTTTTTTTCACCAGCTACAACTGCTAGTCTCATGTGGCTGACAATTGTGCTTTTTTGGTGCACACGAGGAAACTAGCAGACATGGCTGGTCATAATAGGCACCAGTTATAAAATGAAATATAACATTCTATCATTAAATATAAAACATTGTTATTTATACCTATTTTTGTCCCTTAGTGGGTTAAAATTACTTATTTGAAGTATATATATATATATATATATGTGTGTGTGTGTGTGTGTGTGTGTGTGAAGAAATATAGTTTTATGGTGTGCTATATTTATGGAACAAAGTGCTCAATATCAGGGATAGAGCATATGTAAATATAAAAGTGAACATTGAAGTCAACACTCAGAGGCGACAGGCTGTTTTGTGCTAGATGCATAGCCTGATGATTGCATTTAGCATGAAACTGTCAGCTCTGAGTGTTCACTTATATATATATATATATATACACAAAAAAAATGGTATAAAAATGTTCAAGGTCTTTTTTATTCAAGTACAAAATCTTGTGTCTGTTGTCTGAGTATTATGAGCAAAGTCATATAACTTTGAAATTCTCTTTTCCTGATCTCACACACACACACACACACACACACAAGGTGGTGCTGAAAAATGAACAAACCAAAACAGGCAATTTCTCTCTTAACAATGCATAATTTGTTTCAAATGACTGTCAAATGCTGTTAGAGTTGTCATTGGTGACAATCATAGAAGTAATGTTCGAAACAAGGAGAATATGAATGTGGATAAAGGGGGGGGTGATTTGATTATTCTAAGGCATTATGGGAAATAATTATTTTGCAGTTTCCTCCTCCCGACTTCTTTATTAGGATGATAAATAAAGATGATATGAGTGATAAGTATGAGGAGAATAAATAAGTAGAGTTAAACCTTGGGACAAAGATAAAAACACAAGATAAGAAAACAGATGAAAATGATTAGCACATTTGGATAGAAAAGAGATCTTCATGTATTAACACTAAAGAAAAAATTATCTTACTCTTGATCAAATGAAGAAATTTCTATACCCAACAAAAATCACCTTATAAAAGAACAATTTTGTTTTTTTGTTTTTGTTTTTTAAAGCAACAATTATTAAATTTTTTTTAATCAAAACTATGGAGACAGAAAAATAATGTTTATCAGAACATTTTATAGTTATATATAGTTGGTTAATTTTTTCTGCATTATATAGAATTAAATTTTGTAAATTTAGAAATAAAAATAAAAAACAATTATTTTTTTCACTAGTTCAAAATTATGCAAAAACACACCTGAAAATAAACATTAAGAACTTAAAAAAAAAACAAAAAACCTTCAACATATATCTATATATAAAATTCTGACTTCTGTTCATCCATCACCCCCTCTAAAATAGCCATACATTGACCAATCAGAACCAAATTTTAGAGAGAAGTGCAGGTAAGGGGGTACAATTGGGTTAACTAAGGTACATAGCTTAGTACAATAAATTTTCATGGAAAAATTAAGTTTTATTATTTAACAAAGAAAATAATGCTTATCTATCTTCGACAAAAAATGTTAGCAATAACTTCAACAATACTAAATACTGTGAGGATTTTAATACACGTCAGCAAGTTGCAAGAAAATTCTAGTTTCATGAAAATATTTTAAAATGAAATAGATTAATGTATTTTTTTTTAGTAGTTTAAGAGAATATTAGATTTAGCCACATTTCTGCATATGAAACAAAAAATATGGAATTAATAAAAACAAAACAAAAAAAAAAATTAATTTTAATTTTGAGGGATTATATGAAAATCAGTTGAATGTTTAAATTTGACCAACTGGTTTTCATATATCCCATCTAACAGTTTGTTTGAATATTTCACATGAGTTATTTTATTATTATATGTGTTTGTTTTAATCCTATTATAATAATGTTCACTAAGCCCAAGGGAGAAGGTTTGGTTTCCATCTGAAAACAATGATGCATTTGTAAATTCATGGCAAGTCAGACAGTATACATTATATACATATAACCAGAATTCTTCAGAATATAGACAAGTAGAATGCCACAGGTCCTTTTTCTTTATTATCTATGAACTGCCATGATTTCTTTGTAAAGAGAATAGAGAGAATGGTTTCTGGTTGACTTCTCCATAGATTCTTTTTCTTTATTATCTGTGAATTGTCACGCATTTTTTTGGAAAAAATAATGTAGCGATCTCTTGAGGCTTTCTCCATGGTTTAAGGTTAGAGAATCAAGTCTACTCTACTATTTAACCCATAACTGGGAGAAGAGACAGGTACATACCTTTCCTCATAGGCATGTGTATGAAAGTGAACACAACAGACAAGTCCAGCATTTGAACACTTTTCCCCATATTCTACTTCTGATATAGATTGCACTAGCTGCAGATCTTTAGTATAGATGATCTAATATAAATCCCAAAATCATAGTTTGTTTCTTTTGTCATCTTGCACAAAGTAGCAAAGAAAAAGCAGACAGATATATAATTATATACACATTGAATGGGCTATGTCTGTGTGTGGTTTTGTCCCCCACAGAGAACAGAGTTTAGAGAAAGGGGAGTATAGGTCAAATAAACACACCCTCACTGGAACAGAAAGCATTGTTAAATAAGAACAAGCAAGTCATCAGCCATGTCTGATGATACAATGAGCACATGACGACCAAGTGGTTAGAATGTTAGCTGGCTGACCATGGGATCCACAGCTTAAATCTGTCAAAGTGACATCTTCATAGTACTGCCCTGGAGAGGAAACAATCCCAGCATATGACGCCATTGGGAAATGCCTGACAAATCCACACCCTGTGTTGACCCAAGCTTTGTGAGTGAAACTGTGCAAAATCAGTCGATGGTTGTGATAGCAGAAAGTCGCAAGTCATTGTAGTTGAGAATTTGAGCATACTGGCCTTGTTCAAGACTGCTGTTCACGCCAGATTGTGCATCCCCCTTCCAGAAACTGTAAATATGATCTGCTCAGCATTGTTGCAATATAAACCAAGTTGGCTTTTTGAGAAATATACCTGTCTGCAACAGTGACTAGTTAGCTACCCTGGCAGACAGTCACACCCACAAATGAAGAGCCAGATAAACCATTTATTATAATAATTACTAATAATGTTATCAAACCTTTATTGCTATCCAAATTTGTTAGCCCACAATACTTTAAAATGAACTGAAAATTAATTTCAAGTCATTAAATTTATTATTAATTATGTTTTTTTTTTTATAAGGTCATCATACCACACAAGCCTCATAACCAATTAGTATCATAGGAGCACCAATGTGCTGCATCCATGGCAGTAGTGGTTGTGTCCAAGATGAGATAGCCTGACAGAACACATCCCTCTCCAGATTGGTTTTAAATTTAGAGTTTTCTTTCTAGATTAGTCGCCACAGCCAAACAAGCAAGAGTCCAGTTTGCCTTGCTATTTAAAATGAATTTATGCCTTTTCCAAGGGCGTTAGTAAGAAGTAAACACCAGAATCAACTGGAAATTGAACTCTGTATGTCAATTTCACCATCTGTACCAATGACTATGGCACAATCTGCATATCTTTTATAAATTCAAATAAGATTAAATTTTGTCATTGTGTCCCCCACTACCTTACATTAGTAAAACAAACCCACAACACATAAACAATCATTTTGATTGCATTGACAACTGGCAAAATTTAATTTTGCTTAACAATTTTCAAAAAGTATTGTGTTATTTATTTTAATCCAAATTAAAAAAAAATTAGCAGTCAGGGTGTGTGTTGATTATACAATTGTGCTGATGAAACTGTGCAAAATGCCATAATCAAGACACACCCTGACTTCTTTACCACTGATCCAGATAAGCTACTAGACATGGTAGAAGCGTTGGTCATCCAGAGGTCAAGTCCTATTGTCCATCGCCTTGCTTTTGCCTCCATGTCTCAGGATGCGGATGAACCAATACAAAGTTACCTTGTCTGCCTCAGAGCCGTAGCCTTTGACTGTAACTTTACATGCCCCTCGTGTGAGCATGACCTGTCTGATATATACATCAAGGACCAGATCATCCATGGAATAGCAAATGACACACTCCAGGCTGACCTACTAAATGCTAGCTGGGACCCTTATGCCGGTAAGTGCTGTTTATTATGTTGTTATTCTATATATATACTAGTTTCAACCCATAAAAATTTCATGTTTTTCCTATTGTAAAATTTTGACAAAACTTAATTCATCAGTTAATAATTAAATAAGCTCATAGCGAGTTCTATGGCAATAAAAGATCCATGGAAATTCCCCCATTACATCATTAAATATTTGAGCTTAACAACTTTAACAAAATATTAAAATAACAATCATAGATATGAATGTTGGTCGTTATTTTAAGAAGTAAGGGGGTACAAATGAAAAGATTTGAAATTGACAACTTTTTTCCATTTCAGTGAAACAGACGTTAAATACTTCTATCTCAACTTCTTTCTTTCATTGTCTCGCTGAAAGCAAGTAGTGTCTATGATGTCTTTTGTCTTCTCGTGATCACAGCGGAATAGTCCATTATTTATGAGGAATTAGCAGGAGACGTTAAACACTTTTACCCTTTTTTTTTTCCCCCTCCCCACTGAAACCTTGGACAAGTGTCTATCCATGCGATCAAAACAGAATAGTCCATTATTTATGAGGTATTGACTGGGTGTAATGGTTGTGCAAACTAATGAAGTTTGGGCAGAGAGGGGAAGGGAGGTGGTCTGTCAAAGTTTTTGTTTTCGAATTCATTGTGATTGTATAGAAAGAATCTATACCTGCCTTGTAAAAATTCAGTTATAAGTTAGAAAAAAATATCAGTGTTTAGATTTAAAGAAAACAAAATAAATGTAATCTTGGTTTCTAAAAAACTTTTTTAAAGAGACAAAAGTAGATAATTTTTTAAAATATTTTTTATAGGCCCAGAAAACATAGGTTATGATTTTATTTCCTTATAGTAACCATTGTTATCTTTTGCCATTCCACTTTAATTTACAAATTAGTTTGAAAAAAAAAAAAAAAAAAAAAAAAAAAGGTTTAATAATCTGTTTAATTAGATGGTCTTAAAATTGTACTAAACTATTTAAACTAGTGAAAAACTCCAGTCTTCTAAATTCATTTTTATTATTAACGTAAATATTAGAAAAATTATTCAAGTATTTCTCCTATGGTTAACTCTATGTAGCTATGTCCAGAGTAGGAAATGCAAATGGACTTAGCATAATGACAAAATGAACATTACAAAGTACATGTCTTGTTGTAAATGTTGTTTATACAGAAATGTTATAGGGGAAAGAGAATAGCCATTAAAAAACTGTTTGTAGAAGGAGTATTTAGCAAGTAAATTTGTTTGTTAAAATGAATGTGAATCATTCCAATTCTTACCTACTTTGTTATATATATATATACACACACACACACACGGAGTAGATCTCGTGACCTGTCAGTCCAGAAGCACATCCACATTGAGATAGTATAAGTAGCACAATTGTAACAATTGCTGGCTTGCTTAGCCTGTCACATTGCTTACAAAACCTGGTACTCTCCAGCAATCACCCATCTGAGTAATGACCAGCCTCAACATTGCTTATCTTTGACGATCAAATGAGAACAAGTGTTTCAATGTAATATGGTTATAAGCTGACTTCCCAAAACCTGACCAAATGACCAATTAAAATTTATTCTTTTAAATATCTTTTTGGTTGGACCAAAAACTTGTGTGTGTGTGTGTGTGTGTATATATATATATATATATATATATATATATATATATGTGTGTGTGTGTGCATGTATTCACACACACGGGGTTGCTGAAAATTTTATATTTATTTGAAGTACACATTGTTTACTGTATATGTGAAAAATTGGAAAATAACATATTGGCAAACCTTAGGTTAGTTTGGCATAAGGCTACTTATATACAGAACCAAATGAGACTAGGAAGTGTTTTAATAGACAATGTGATACAGAAATCTGAAGTCACACTGGAACAGCAAAATATGCTTTCCAAAAGTAAAATAAAAATATCACAAAACCAGAAAATTTTGGGTGGTACTATAGTACAATATCTAACATTCATCTTTTACTATGGTATGATATTTACTAACTCTTGGAAGTATGAAATATGTTAGGGTTAAGGTTAAAGGCAATGAACAGTGAATTGGTTATGTTTTTAAAATCATTAACAATTTATTTATATAAAAATAAAAAAAATTATCAAATAGTGATTTTAATGTTTGTAAACTGATTTGATATCATTTAAAAAAAGAAAAAAACAAACAAAACAAAAACCAACAATGAACAGGTCATTGTTTTTCTTGAGCATTTTCCAGCAATAATGATTGCATCGTCATTTTATGAAAATGAGACTTGAAGCAACAGAGATGTGGTTCTACAGAAGAATACTGAAAATACCATTGGCAAAATAAGTTTTGCAACAAGGAAGTTTTAAGAGAAATGGAAATAAGACATACTTAGAATCAGAAACTAGCTGCTGAAGTTTTTGTATATATGAGGAAAGAGGGTTTGGAGAATTTGACACTCACAGAACATGAGAGGCAGCAGGAAACGAGTGATTGTATAAATAAATTGCAAAATAAGAACTGAGAGATATAATAAGGAAATACACATTACTTAGAGCTACAATGAATAAGTTGTGGAGAGTCATGATCACCTATGTCCTGAAGGAACACAGCACATGAAAAAAAAAAAAAGCATTGCTCTTAAACCATTACTGTACAGCAAGGTAAATAAAACTATTTAATCTGTTTAGCATAGTCTAACACAAGGTCATAATTGCAGCATAGTTGGAGAGGAGTAAAGTTACAATATCAATGGCTCTCAGAGTCCCCAGTCACATTCCTCTCCTCTCTGTGTATCCAGACTTCTTCCTCACATTTCAAATTTTCATCTTATTTTTACTGACTTCCATCAAACACCATCATACCTAAATACAGTGTGCAGCAGAAATACCTCCCACATAATGGTAAGACATTAGTGGCAACAGTGTCTTCATCTAGCTAATGTCTTCTGGGAGGCAATTCTGCCACACACTGTACACATGACTCAAATTCCTTCCCTGGAATTACCACACTACACAGGAAACAGTCTGTTTGGCTGCTTCTTAATCATTACCTTGTTTGGAAAATGCCTCTTTTCCTTAATATCACTGATTTTACAAACGTTTAGGCAGCAATACACTGAAGCCACTTCTTTTGTCAAGTGGGGGAAGACTAGTGTGTATCATTCAATAGATCCAAAATAAAGCTAATAAAATTTCATCACCACCGAGTAGAGCCTAAATTTGCTTCAGGCTTGATGGACGGACATACTCTCAATGTGGCTCCTTGTCTCGAACATCTACTGGGACTAAAGCTCACTTCAGAACTCAAATGGAAGAAAAGTTAGATTTCAACTTATTTTTTTCAATTTTGAATAATTTATTCTGTACAGTATAAGTTTTTTCAGCAGAATATATCTTTTGAGAAAGGGAAAATTAAATTTAGCCCAACTTAAATTCAGCAAAAATCAAAGAAAGTGGCAGCCTTAATGCATTGACTGGAGGGTTGGGGTGAGGAGTGTGACTGGGCTAGTGTTAAGGAATATGAATCATAAACATACAATAAATTAAACTAAAACTTCACAGGCAGAGAGATACATAACTACACTAATGCATACAAACACACCCTCAACTATCAGGACAGGGGACAAACAGATAAACATATTTAAACTTTCTAAAGCTCACAACTCCCAACACCTTTGTCCTCCTACGGTCAATTGATATCCATCCTACATTTACTAATAATATGCACCTTTCCTTCCTCTTATAACAATCTCATTCAATACCCTCTATCTTGATTGGCTTTTGAGCCTTGTATTGAGATAAAAATAGTGGAAAGAAAAAAAAAAAAAAGAAAAAGTGTTCAGTAACTAACAAAGTGACCTAATCATGTACAAATAAAGACTGAATAATGAATAAATTTTTCAGTATCCTGGGTACTGCCCATTTATCTTTGAGGTGTTGAGAGTTCTGAGCTTTAGAAAGTTGAAATTTCTTTTGTCTTTATCCAGGTATAAAGAACCAATAATATCAGTTGCTTTTACCTAATAGTACAAGAACAAATATTTTTCCTTCTTTTCAAAAATACTTTAAATTAGTTTTGCCAGTAACAACACAAAAATATGTTCAATATTTCACTTATGAACTTAGCATTAATAATAAAATCCTTCCTTAAAATTTTAGTAGGTTTTCAGTTACAAATTTATAAATTTACTATAATAATAAAAAAAAAAAATGAAATAAAAAATACACACACAAAAAAAAAAAAAAACACCTATCTTTTTAATTACAAGTGAATGTCCTGATTATAAAAGTTAAAATAAATAATTTCACCAACAAAATCAACAAGAATCCATTATCTCCAACTTTTATTTCAGATACTATCCTACAGCCTACATAATGAATATATAAGAAATAGCACACCTGAGTTGCCCACATTTGGTGGTCATTCCAACCAGAAAGGGCCTCGCTTTGGGAAATTATATATATATATATATATATATATATATGAGAGAGAGAGAGAGTTAGATAGATAGACACAAAAAAAAAAAAAAAAAAAAAAAAAAACATTGTATTTTTTTTTTTTTACTTACCAGTAGCACAACGCACCTGACAATTACATTGTGCATGAAACAGTTGTGCTACCGGTGAGCAGGGGGAAAAAAAATGTACATTTATTATCAAATGAATTTTTTATTATACATTGAGTATTATTTTCTTAGCCCCAGCATTACATGCATTATATCTCAATGGCAACTCTAGGCCATCAGTGTTTGCTGGACTGATTACAATGTTTAACAAAATTATATGATTGGTATAACTTAGAATAAAGGAATCATTTTAGCATCCAACTGAAATATATAATTTCTAAAAATCACTGTACATGAAATTAAAAAAAACAAAAAAAAAACACACATTTTGGTATTTCAATATTAATTGAAATAATTCTATAAAAATAAACATTTATTGCTCCCCCTCCCCCAACATGTAAGAAAAAAGAGTGAGGACAAAGTCTTTGATAATTTTGTCTGTTTATTGTCCCTTTTCCATTTTTTATAGCCTGATTTATCAAGTTACTGATGGTAGATTGTGTGTTTGTATATATGTCTATGCATTAGTGTGTTTATGTACCTCTCTGTCCAAAATTTTAGGATTGCGGGGGGGGGGGGATCAGAATGCTTTTAATTTGCCCACAGGTTTCATCCTGATTCCAAAATGGTATATGTTGGGCTACAGCAACAGTGAAAATCACTTTCATTTTCCAAGTACCTTCCACCTCTTTCCGAGATTGTCATCAGGAGTGCAAATGGTAAGGCAAAAACTATGTATAGCTTTCCGCTACTGAATTTTTCCTTTTCTGCATTGAAACAAATTATATATATATATATATATATATATATATATATATATATATATATATATATATATATATATGTGTATGTGTGTGTAGCCGATGTTGCTACATGCCTTACTTCTTGCCTATCTTACACTGCGAATTTTTTCTAAGCTCTATACTAAACATTAAATCTGTTATGAAAAAAGAACTAAACAAAATAAACACAAAATGATTAGCTTTAAAAAAGGACTCATAACTGGAAAAACTGAATGAAAAAAAGAATGTTAACAACAAATACTTTTTCACACCCAACCCAGTTCTGCGGAATCAGAATGAACGTTGAGTTTAAGCAAGCAAATGAGCCAATTGGAGTAAAGTTCAGATTTAAATTTTTTTTTGCATGCTAGCATGCTAGTTAACATTCATGTCAGTCAGCTATTGGCTCTCACACTGACCAATAGAATCTTCCTGCCTATTCGTGGCAGCCAGCCATTGGCTCTCATTCTGGCCAATACAAAATGGTCGCAAACTACATGAAAACTGCTGTAGAAGCATGAAAAAGAAAATTGATTATTTCCACTATCGATGGGAGTTGGGAAATGCAAAGTCGGTCTTGGCCTTCCCACTAACTTGGAGCATGTGCATGTAAATTTTGGTGCAAATCCATCGAAAATTGGGGCCGTGCATTTGTTACACAAACACACACACACCCTGCCTTTTATAGACAGAGATAGGAAATTGTGGAGTGTCATAATTGCCCACTTCCTGAAGAGACATGGTACACCAAATAAATATTAAAATAACAAAAATTTGCCATGTTTTTTTTAATTTTCTTGTTTGAATTTCTTTTATTTTTATTGACAATCAAAAAATGGCACATTTTTTCATGGTGGAAAGCAAGTCAGCAAAACTGGGTGAAAGGAAAAGTTGACCCCATATCAGGCACTGTACTGTGGGAGGCACAATCTTATATTTTAAGCAGTTTCAAGAACTTCTCTGACCCCAATCATATTTGCATACCTGTATTTACATTATAAGAAATAGCCAGAAAATAGTGACATTTTATTCATTGCACTGATGAAGTAAGACGCAGCCTTGATTATAATTTTCATTTTAATTTTCAATTTCCACTAAGAAAGCCATAAAAGTTTTGGAGACCTAGTTTCTAAAAACATTGAATAAAGAAATGATTGCTGATGAGTAATCAATCAGATAAGGATTCTTATTTATGAATTAAACTCAACTATTAATTTAAAATTTTGAAAGCTAGTAAGTACCTCGCTAACATTTCAGAACCAAGGAGACACCTTACTCGGTAAACCACAATATATTTGCTAAAAAGGTTGTCCCAAGTACACCAGTTGCATTATTCATAACACAGGCATAGTGGATATGAGAATATAACCAATTAAAAATACAGGTGACGTTTCACGAAAAGAGCTGCCAAATATTTAATACGGGGAGGGTGGGGTTAGGATATATAATAGTATCTAAAACAAAATGAAGATGAGGAGACAAAGTGGAAAATTTTTTTAATGATGCATTTTGCCAGAGAGGATATGCTTCCTAAGGTTAGAATGAAAGAAAGACAAAACTTTCTGTGAAGAAAATGCCTTTGGATCTCTGAATGGTTCCCACTTATCATCAGAGATCCCAGGGCATTTTCCTCATACAGTTTTGTCTTTCTTTCATTCTAACCTGAGGAAGCCAAAGAGAGCAGATGCTCTCTGGTGAAACGTGCCATTAATAAGTTTTCCACATTGTCTCATCTTCACTCAAGTACAAGAGTACAAATTAAAAAAAACGGGGTCGTGATATCTTGAAATTATTTGCAAAGTACAATGATATTCATAATGTCTTCAATTTTGGACCCCCCCTTCCAACTTATCACATTGCTTGCATGTTTATCCCTTTTACACTATCACTGAGGCTCCTTATACAGCAATGTTGTAAGGTTGATAGCCATCTATAACCATAGAAGACACATTTTCTACTTGTACTGGTGTTGAACCCGAGGTAAAAATCATTATTTCAAATACTAACTAGTCGAACAGACATCTCTCACTTCCAAGACTGCAATTTGCAGATTTATGACCCCCTCCCATGTCATCTATGACACTTTGCAGAGTGCAAAGATACTGCACCAATCAGAGATAGATGCACCAATCCAATATGCAAATAATCTCATCTCTGACATGTGTGAGGATATGAAAAAGAATTCCAAAAGAAAGAAGCCCAACAAATATACAACACACACACATGATGTTATGAAGGAAGTTTACATTGTAGTTTTATTGATAGCAGTCACTTTTTCTGTCTCCCTCTTACTTCAAGGCCCAGGTTTTTCCCCCAAAGTCTGTTAGACATGGCACAATAATGAGCATTGCCCTGCCATACTAAGCCAGCATGTGTTGGCAGGGGGGGGGGGTCAATTCACAACTACCCTATTTTGTTGGTTTTCCTTTTAAACATTTTTCTCTTAAAAGGTACAGACGAAGCGGATGAACATGTTCAACTAAGTTTCAGATAAAAAATAAAAAAATCACAAAATTTGTTGACCTATCTATTTTTTCCTTCTTTACTGACATTTAGGTTGTTTCTGCAGAAGAGGCCTAAACCTAATTAAAAACAAACAAAATAAAATTTATTATATAGTCCTTATTAAATTCAGTCCCTGGCAATACATTCTCCAAGGCTAGGGTCAATTCCTGATACTTAATGGTGTCTCCAAAAGAGAAAATGGATTAGTTCTGACCTCTGGTCTAATAAGTGCACAGGACTCCCACCAAAACTAACCCTGCATAATACCCCATTTGAGCATGTAAAAACTCCAAAACCTGAATTAGAAAGTAGAGGTAAAGCCAGTGGGCAGGAATAATAAATGTCATAGCTGAAGTATGAATGGCATAAGTGAAGCTAGTGCAGAAAATATAACAAAGCTGATTTCATTCTCAGCCCACCATAAGAATTTATGTTACTCCCTGTATATAATCATAAGAGAGGAAGAAAATTTGGGCATATTTGTTGAAAAAAAGTTTTATCTGTGATACAAAGTAGTAGTAGTAGTAGTAGTAAGAGCTACTATCACTACTACCACAATTTTCTCATAGCTGGATTTTACAAGAACAGTTAATACCATCTATGTTCAGTGATACACCAACAAAGTTGATGTATCTCAACATAGGTGAGAGAGATCTATCCGCAGATCACAGAGTTTACCAATGGAAAAGTGTCACAGATGCGGACAGAAAAAGAAATAATCTAAGGTGAGAGACTGAGTATGATATAGGGAGAAAGGAGGGGAGAGAGAGAGAGAGAGAGACACACACACACAAACTCATGGACAGCAGAGGAGAGACAGACAGACATAAATGCAAACACAGACAGCAGTAGGAGACAGACAGACATACTGACAGTGGTGTTAGACAGACACAAACACACAGTGACAGTGGTGTCAAAGACACACAGACGCATAAAGGGAGAGAAAGTGATACATACACACAAACTCATGGATAGCAGAAAAAAGAGAGACAGACATACACACATATGCACACAAACAGCAGGGGAGGGAGACACACACACAGCAAAAGAGAGTGAGACAGAAATGGACACTTGGGGGGAAAAGTAGAGAGCAATAAGATAGAGAATGAACAACAACAACTCCATTCTTTCAACATTCCACCCCCCTCCCCCCTCCATCAATTTCAGAAGTGGACTCTTCTCAAGTAAGCCGTACCATTTTTATTGATTTGGAGGAAACTGATTAATTCTGTGTGTGTGTGTGTGTGTGTGTAAGAGAGAGAGAGCGAGCTAGCACGGCGTCTGCTTTGAGACAAACATGCATGCAGCTTGTGCAACACAGAAGCCAGTGGATGCACACAGAGACAGGTGCATAAGCAGAATGAGGCAGATTATTTATGATCAACCAGAAAAATTTTATGGCTCTTGGGGCAGTGTGTGTGCGTGTGTGTGCGCACACATGAATGTGTGTTTGTGAGTATGTGTACTATTCTGGAGTAGGGGAGGGAAATGGCACATATTCTTGAATACAAATGCGAGTTTTATGTTTTATGTATAGATGTTAAAACATAAAAAATAAAATCAATATATATATATATAATATCCATATATATATATATATATATATATATATATATATATATATGTATGTATATAGGTGACATATGAAGAGAGTACTACATCAACACACTATCACTACTTTTTGAGACTGAAGTGTACATTATCCATTAGTGTATACACAATTTAGAGCTTGACATTAGAAGAAAAAGTTGATCAGAAACCTCATATCAGTATAGAAGAGTAACATGAAATTGCGTTAATACTTGTGGGTGGTATGAGAGAGAGTGCAATCTATGTGCGTAATTACAGCTCAAAAGATGTGTTACATTAATAATGTGTGTACTCATTTACAAATGTGCAACTCAGACCCACACAATGTGTCTAGCTGTTTAACAGTGTGTGTATGTTAGTTAAGGTGTATTTAAACAGTAAAGGAATTGTACAGCCCACTGGGTATGTAGAAGGGCAACATAGCATCCATTTGCCTTTCTATGCATCAATAGTTAAACTGGGGCAGAAAGCGAGATGCAAGCCACTTTCCAACATGGACATAGGCAGGTTCAGATCAATGAAAATCTTCAAAACATGGCATTAGTGCATATAAACCCATTGTATCCAGCACCACACACCAAATCCCAAAAGATTCTGTGAAGGGAAATCATTTCAAGGGATAGCATAAAATTTTATTCTCTTACTTTCAACATAAGAATTAAAAATGCATCAAGTTTATACTATATCACTTAATTCAAAAGTGTGTGTGTGTGTATATATATATATATATATATATATATATATATATATATATATATATAGATATATATTGTTACCTAGATGTTTTTGTGACCCTTTTACGCTTTAGCGATTAAGACAAACTGATTCTGAATCAGTTTGTCTGACGATCGCTAAAGCGTCAAAACCCAGGTACAAAAATACAAAATCCAACCAAATATGTTAACTCTATCTCTGATATTGAGCGCTTTCTAATAAGTACTGCGCATATATTATATATATATATATATATAACTGAAACAATAGTACATGAGCATACCAAAGTGTGAAACCTGAAATCGCATTTTTCTTGATACTTATCTAAGACTGCCTAAAAGTTCTGTAATGTTACTGCTACTCTTATCTAATTGAGGAGTGTTAATGTCATGAAACTTTTACTTGGCCTTAGATAAATATTGTGACAATTTTATTTGTTGATAATAATTATTGGTCTAGATATATATTGAGCATGCTTATTGACAAAATTCTGCTCAGCTTGACATACTTCAAGTTACATTTAAAAATGTGAATTAGTCCCAGCCTTGTGATGAAAAAGTATTTATTTCAAACAAATTTTTGTTAATATCATTTAATAGTGAATAATACAGATGAGACATTATACAGCAAAAGTTTCAGATCAAAATTCTAATAATAGCTCTGTCAGTGTCTAGCTGTCAACTAGCTGTCTATAGGAGGTTGCACCAACATCTATAAGCCAGTGAGGAGGAAAAAAAAAAAAAAAACACATTATGGATATGAACATTGCTTCATTCGGATAACTTTGACTGGAGAAATGATTATGATGTTGTTAATGAAACTCTAAAAGGGTGCAATATTATGGAATGCTGGTCTAAATTTTGTCTGAAGCTGTTTCATTGTTGTAAATTCTAAAAAGTGAAGAGAAAAACTGACACCTTGGAATAAACAAAAAGCAATCAAAAGGTAAAAAGAAATAAATCAGCGTTAATAACAAGATAAACATTTAACATTAGAATTATTAAAACTATAAAAATAAAAAGTATTGGGGGGAAAAACAAACAAAAAATGAAATTGCTATATGCTTGAATGATTTATGGGTCAAATAGCAGTTAGTCATTTTGTCCATCTGTCAATCTCTCTGCATAGAAAAGGAATACCTTATATATATATATATATATATATATATATATATATATATATATATATATATATATATTACAAACATTCACTCTTATCAGTCTATGTCACACGTGCAGAACTGTTAAATGGAAATGTACTTTTGCATGATTACATTTTTTCACACCTGGGAACCTACACTGAGGAAAATGCAGTTCCCACTTTTTAACTATAATAATGAAGATAAATCAATTTTTACCTGTGTATGGATTTTTCGTGTAACAACCATTACCATGTATGTAAATGCTTTGAAGCACAATTAAAACACTTCTGTTATTATTATTATTATAATAAAATTATATATATATATATATATATATATATATCTGATATCCCCTAATGAGTGGAGTGAGTGATTGCTGGAGGGTCCACCTATGAAACTATAGGAGTAGGAATACTGAAAGTAACAGTATTCAGCTAAGTGACAAATTTTATATTTTGTATTAATTGTGTGTGTGTGTGTGTGTGTGTGTGTGTGTGTGTGTGAGAAAATACTTTAATGGTTAAGCTATATTTATGGATGGAAGTGCCCAATATCAGGGATAGAGCATGTGTAAATATAAGAGTGGCTGCTGAGGTCAACACCGAGTGATGAGTCTGTTTCGTGCTTGAATGCTTTCAATTGTGAAAGACTGTCACTACTGCTAATGTCAGTGTCCACTCTTTTTATATATATATATATAAATAAATTTTTTTCATACATCTTTCCTCCGAAGCTGTTCTTGATATATGTGTGTGTGTATTATATATATATATATATATATATATATATATATATATACACACATATTTTAATATGAGCATATTTAGCAGGTTCACACTTTGAATAGATATATCTCTTTCTTAAAGAATGGGATTAATTCATTTAGACAGTGAAATTACTGACATTAATTTCACTGTTTAATAACTGGGATATCTACTCAAACACATTTACTAATATAATATTTACAGTAACAACATAATATACAAACACACATATGCTGCACAAATTTATGATTGTTGCTAAGAAATTTTATATTTCAACTGAAATTATAGGTTTATACACAATTCTGGATTACATTCAGGTATGAGTAATTAACTGTTTGTGTTAGCATGTGTGTGTGCGCGCGCATGAGTGTGTATGCATAGACAATGGCAAGCCCACCTTTGGTGCTCGGCCTCTCAACTTCATCACTTGGGGAATCACTATAGCTGGTGCCTCATTTGGTCACACCAACACAGCAGCAGCCACCGACACCAACTGATCGCAGACAAACATGGCGTCAAGTTTGGATGGCACCATCTTTTGCAGACACTAAACTCAATACTTGCAGACGTGGCTGACCGACTTAGAAATAATAAATATTTCTAGCCATTATTCATACAATTCAAGTTAATCACTACTATCATCTTCCCTATTAATTATAAGGCCTAAATGAAGTATGTTTAACACAATACTAATGAACCATAAGTAAACATTATTTAAATCATTTTTTTTTCTTTCTGTTCATATGATGCACAGAAAATGATCCCATTCCAAAAATTTCTTACAACCATTTGGATACATTTTACTGTCATTGGAACCAAAGGAAATCTCTCGACAAAACTCTTCATAAGAAATCATAAAGAGAATAATAATAATATCATGCATGTCTGGGCATATATACATCAACATGTATGAGGGTCATTATATAAGACTGTAAGTTAGCCAGGCAGATAGAGAGAAGGTGGCAATTTTCGTTTGAGCCCAGAACCTTGAATATAAATCTAAGACAAACACAAATACTGAGTCATATCAATATTGACATTATATTTGCTTGATATTAAGTAGATATTAAAACAAAGGAAGACTTTATTTGCTTTTCTCACTTATATGTTCATGATGGAGAATGAGTTTTGAATTTTTGCAATTTTTAATCAGACAGAAAGAGATTGTGTTTGATAAACAGAAAAAAAGAATCCAGGTTTACAACATTCACATTAAAATTGGAACCTCGTAAAGAAGAGACCAGTCATTTTTATAAATTCAACACTCATTGTGCAAGTCCCTTCCTTCTTAAAACCACTCCCATAACTGATATCTATTCAAGGATTAACTATGGCGATTTTCAAGATTTTTTTTTTGTTGTTGTTGTTGTTGCTTATTATGAAAGAATTCATGGGGAGTTTTTTTTTTTTTTTTTCCAGATTGCTTAAAAGCAGATTTTCACTAAATCAGAATGTTGGAAGATAGTTCATGCCAAACTGATTTCCAAGGTCAGTGAGAAAATTCCTAAGGGGTCCTTCAATTTTCCAGTGAAATCATTAGAAAACAATGATTTAAAAAAAAAAAAAATTTTTTTTAAAAATCTAAGTGTGTGTGTATATGTGCGTGTCTCTCTCTTACATATTTTTCATTTATGTTCCTACCCAATCTCAGGATTCTTTTTAAATTATTTCTTATCATCCTGCCATGAATAATTGTAGAGCTTTTGTTGGGGTTTTATTATCATTTTTCTTTAGCACTGATAATTTCCAAAAGAACAAAAATAAAAATAATTTCAGCAATAAAAATCCAAATTCCCAATGGAATTTTATAAAACAAAGTTTTGATTATTTATTCCTGATATCAACACGATAAACAATTGGGGGGGGGGGGGACAAGTTCTAACACACACACACACACAATACATTTGCAGATTGTCCTTCAGCACCAACATTAATGACAATACTTTATTTGACAGTCAAACATGTTTTTGTTTATTTAAAAAAAAAAAAAAAAAAAAAAAAAACACTTCTAAATGTAAGGACCTCCACAAAAAATGCAATACCCAAGGTTTAAAATGAATTTTAAAAAATTAAAATCTTCTTGAAGATTTTATTTTAGTTTTAATTTCAAGCTAATAGATTAAATTTAATATTTCCAAGAACCAACATACTTAGCTGTATTTAAAAAACTAATTTAAATCAACTGGAAGGAGTTTTTAGTGGGTTTTTTCTTAAAGAGGCAATTAGCACTCCTTTTTTGGTTATCTTTCATAGCAATCTAATTCTCTTTATTAAAAAAAAAAAATCTTACAATAATAAAATGTACTTTTTCTTTGAGGAATATTAGCTGGTTTAAAGTATAATCTGACTTGAAAAAATATTTAAGTTTAAAATATCACAGAAATGCATTTTTAAGCCAGCAGTTGCCATATTGACAGCCTGTTGAAATATCTAATAAGAATATCCATAAAAGATAATTGAAGAAAATGATGTAAGCACATTTTTTACATCATTTTTAAGTACACAGTAATCTTAAAAATTTATGAAAATATTCTCCACATTTTATTGAATTTTAGAAATGTTGGCTTTAAATTTACCATAGTTATCACTTATTTTCTGATAATGTTGTGTATAGTCGCCCATACTTACAAAAATTAGTATGTTTATACACATATAAAAATATTCAAAATTCTTTTAAAGATATTGGTGTTTGATGATTCGTATTAAGCTTTTCCATTTATGATTAGTAAATATAGTTTAAACTCTGAAATTAATACATAAATTTAAAAGATTTAAAACTTAATAAATTATTATAATTAAAATTTTTAAAAATTGAAAACAGAAGAGGCTGAAAATTTAATTTCTAGAAATTTCATAAAATTAAGTGGGGATAACAGATGTGTTAAAAAAAAAAAAAAAAAAACACCCAGTAAAAATCCCTATTTTGGCCCACCTGCTGATGCAAGAAAAACAATATTTTTAATCAAAATTTATAATGTGCTGAAATAATCAAAGAATACTTTGGCTTTTCCTCTTAATAATAAATATTGTGATGATAAAAGATTCTTTTATCAAGTTTGAGGACTTTTTCCATCATGGTATGCTCCTATATATATATATATATATATATATATATATATATTATAGTGTGTGTGTATGTATGTCCGTGTGTCACACACTTTTTCAAAAAAAAAAAAAGAGGCCATAAATGCAACATATCATACCATCTTAGAATCAGGCAGGCAACATGAGCAAATTAAAAGCATTCCCAGCCAAATCCGGACCTCGCAATCCTGAAATTTTGGATTCCCGAGTTTTCATTACTGCGATTGTTTTCGGATTCCGCCATCTTGGCTTCTACTATTAAAGGGACATAATTCTCTAACTTTCAATGGCTCATGGTCAAATGAAAAAAAATTGCTGTTCTCAAATTAAAGTCTTCAAAATAAAATGGTCGGTGTTTTCAACTTTATTCCTGAAGGCTGTAGCCCAACATATACCATTTTGGAATCAGGCCAACTCTGTGAACAAAAAAAAAAAAAAAATATTCTGGGCCAGATCTGGATTCACAATCCTGATATTTTGGATTCTCAAGTTTTTTATTATTGCAATTATTTTTAGTGATTTTATTTTTTTTTTTTTTTTTACATGACTTTTTGTAACAAATTTTTTGTATGATAACAATTTTTATAAGTTGGAAATAATCAAAATTAATTGCAAAATCCAACAAAAGTCAATTATTACTTGGATGAGTTATTAGTGATGTAGCAAAACATCTCATTTTCTGTGGAAAGAGATGATAGTACTCAAGACCTTTATACAACAGGCTTTATATTTGCTTTAAAAAGCTGACACCTTCATTTTCTGAATGCTGCACAATTTCAAAGTCAGTAAAATCACAAACAGTAGCAAACTGTCCATCCATCACTTATTTAGAAATTAAATCCTAATTACTAGTCAAATAGATTACAAGAATCCCGATTTGAAATCACAAAAACAATTTTTTTCAGTCATCTTGAAATTGGTAAGACAATCCTACCAAGTTTTCAAAGTTTGTAGTAACATCATGATATACATTGGACCCCTTAAGAGATTCACATGAGAATAGAGTGGGGGATGTTATAAAACAAACAAACAAACAAACAAACAAAAAAAAAAAAAAAAAAAATGCATTTTATGACCTGGAAAAAAGAAATGGAGACATGAAGTCTGGTTTTAATTTTCCTAACTTCCACAGGAAGTCTGATGAAACCTATCCAGATATTCCTTCATTGCCAAAATCTCAGTGGACTACATGAACACCTACATTTTATATGCTACCCTCTTTTCCTCAATGCATTGACATACTGAAAACTATTTGAGTTCAATTATTTGAAATGCTCCTTCCCATAAAAGTCTTACGTTAATTTTTCTGACACCAAAATAGAACTTGAAATAAACAACCTACATCAACTCTGGCTACAAGGCATTGTTGCAATTTGGGGTCAAGTGCAAAATACAAACAACACACCATTACTTATATTTGGTGCCAATGGCTGAAATCTGCTGCAGTCTTATTTTATGGTTTTGCTTTTGTGAGCCCCAATCTGATGAAATAGAATACAAGTCGAGAGAGAACTTAGAATCAGTGTACCGTGAATAATGAGCAATATTCAACAAATGATATTGTCATCAGAGATGCCAGAACGATTTCCTAAAAAAGAATCAGGTACATTTTAACCTTTTTCCCTTCACTTCAATGTTTGAAAGAGGACAGCCAAATTTAATGAGAATTCCTGATAAATTAGAAATTTTTAGAGAACAAAGTCAATTTTAATTTTTATAACAAAGTCATTTTAATATGATAAAAGATAAAAATCTGATATTAGCATTTTTCAAATAAAAAAAAAAAATTATTTCCAGTAATTTTCACTGAAAAATTTCCATTTAGAAAAAAAAATTATTTCTTTTTGAAAATAATTAAATAAAAATTTTTCAAAATTCTTGTACCTCCACTTTTTTTTTTTTTAAAAAAAAAAAAAAAAAAAACATGATGAAAAAGTAAAGAACAAAGGACTTATTCTTGAAATGAATGAAATTATTTTTTAAAATTTGTTTTTAAAAAATTTTTCAAAATGAATTGTTTTTTTTTTTTTTTTTAAATATAAACGTTTATAGATTTATTTTATAGATTTTTTTAAACTTTTTTTTTTTTTTGAATTTAAATTTATTGGATTTAAATTATGGAGTTTTATTAAATCTCTTTGATCATGATGTGGTTGAAGGTAGCATAGTAGGAATTTGTTTGCATGTCAACATTTGAAAAGGAGTTCTGATCTTCAGCAGTTTATCTTGTTCAGGAAAGGAAATTATGGCCATTTTATTCTCTCAGCAGGGGTTATATTATTTTGTGCAGTTGCTCTTCTAAGCTGATACTGTTTCTTATTTCCCATGTTTTTTTTTTGTTTTTTTAAATCATTTCACCCTCAAGCAAAGCCACAAATACAAGGGGTTACTGAGTGTAAAAAGAATATGGAAAAAAAAAAAAAAAAAATATCATTAAGGAGAGAGAACAATAAAAGAAGTGGAATTAAGACAGTAGATAACGATTGACATTGCATTTAAATTTTTGAAGATCAAAGTTGACAGGAAAGCAAGAAGCCAGAAGAGAGTTCCACAAGCGAAAATTGAGCAAAGACAATAGAAGAGTAATCAGGAAGACAGTAAGTTATGATTGACATTGCATTTAAAGTTTTGAAGATCAAAGTTGACTGGAAAGCAAGAAGCTAGAAGTGACTTCCACAATCAAGAAGTAGAGAGAAGAAACTGTTAGCATAGAATTTACTTACATCTAGTCATTTCAACAATGAAATGAGGAGACCTAGCTGCCAATCTAGTACTGCACTTAAGCTCATCAGAATAAATAGAGAGAAGTGGAAGAAGGAGGCAGGCTTGGTTTGAGTTTTTGAGTTGCCACATATGCTTTTCAAGGGTTGTGCTGTTAATGCAAACCAAAATACACCTCCTCCTGTTCCTTTCACTTCTACATTGTGCCTGAATGTGCTGGTCTATTTTGGGGGTCAAATTGGAAGTTGTCATTTAATGGAAATAAGTAACTATAAAGAAACTGACTGTAATTTCTCATGGGCACCACCATTTGAGTTTTGACCAGATATTCTGGAGCACAGACTAAGCTAAATGACACTGCCAATACACAATATAATAAAAATACATAACAAAACAAGTCATTTGTACACTACTCTATGTCTACATTCCTTCCTGGGTATGACGATAAACTACGTCCAACAGCAAGGTCTCTGGATCAGGAGGCTTTGAGGAGTGTGGCGCCACCTCTTAATTTCTGGTGTTCCAATATCCATCCTGACTAAATTGGTAGCACCTGTTAGGGTCCCAGCTATGGGAAAATAGTTAACCCCGAAACTGAGGTAAAAAGCATTATGAAGGTGTAAAACTGGGTTTTAATACCAGAAATACTTAAAAAATAAAATAAAATAAAATTATTACCAGCTATACATTTTTAAAAAAAAATAAATATTACCAGCAATAAAAATCTTGTCTGCATTAAATAACCCATTGAGGTTGATATGCCATAAAACAAAAACCAAACTATGTCTACACTAGTTGGAAAAAAGTACTACTAAGCAGTAGTTAGTTTATACTACTAGGGACTTACACTAGGTAATATAAAGAAGTATAAGTATACAGAAGTGTTAATAAAATTCAAAATGCCATATGCTGGCAAAATTAATTTTGATAAATGTTATTAAATTACCAGTGGTTTATTATATATATATATATATATATATATATATATATATATATATATATATATATGGTCACGATAGCAGTAAAGCTCTTGACTCAGAACAATTTGAAATGAATTCATTTTACAAATTCCAGTCACAGCAGGTTGTACTGACAGTTGTTTACCCAAAAGATTAGCAATGAAAAAAAAAAAAGAATCTTGTGTGTGCATAACATTACATGGAATCAAATTATCATTAGGTACCAACATCTATATGAGCCACAAAATATAATTTCTTGTCACATCAATATTGCTATTCTCTTCCTTGCTATTGCTTTTTATCATTAAATTTTAACTTTTCTTTGTTGCCCCATTACTTTTATTTGTTAAAAAAGAAAAAAGTTTTTAGTCAATAGATTGTTCAGTTCATAAACAGATTAAAATATGAAGAAATAAATTATTTCTGATCAGACTTGCATCCCATAACTTGAGATTTGGTCTTATAGACATTTTCCCCAGTGACTACAACAAATGCTTTCATTATGAGCAGGATCCTCATAGTGTAAACATTCTACCATTAATTCTACTTTGCAAGATTTTTTGCTTTCTTTTCTTATCTGCCCAATTTTTGAGGTTAGTAAGTAAAAATTGTTGTTCTTTTAAGCTATTTTCAGATTTTTAAGTTTTTTTTTGTTTTTTTTTTCATTATCATCTATTGTTAAATTGACTATTTTTTTTTATTTCTTTTATCCCAACAATTACAAGAAAAAGGTGGCAAAATGATAACACAACTTCGCTATGAAAATTTTGTTAGCCTAGTGCAGTGCTTCTTAATCGTTTGTACCAGCGGCCAGATTTTGAGGGCATTGAATAAAGAGGAGTAGAAAGGGGAAAAAAAAATAAAAAGACATTGGCAATTAATATCATTATATTTTAGCAATCAGATGAAGAACTGAAATCTTAATTAAATGCAAAAAAGTTTTCTAATAACATCATTTATACAAATATTAGTCATGGCCAGATTTTATTCCGATCAATGATTGCTTTTGTAATCAGTAAAATAGAGGAAGTTATTTCCAAGCCTTAAGAAAAACATAATTTAGAAACTAGGAAAATGGGGTAAAAAACAAAACAAAAAGTTTTAGTAAAATGCAGGAAACTTCAACATTCCAACTAAGATGTAATCTTATCTCACACAACAATGAACAATTGGCTTGTTTGAATAATGCATTGTAATAGAAATGAGAGCACAAGTCAATTGTACTGGGTATGATGATAAACTACATCTGGCAGCAAGGACACTGAGAAATTTTGAGGAGCATGGAACTGCCTCTTGATTGCAGAGTGGTAGCATCTGTTATGGTCCCCCAGCTATGGGCAAATAGAGAACACCCAAACTAGAGTCAAAAAAAAAAAAAAAAAAAAAAAAAAATATAAAAGTAGATTACAAAAAAATTACCAGAAATACATTTTTGAAAAAAATTACCAAAGCTCCCAAGAAAATAAACATTTGGAATTAAAGGTCCTAAGGAGTTGATATGCCATTAAACAAACAAAACAAAAAAGTTAACTAGGGATTAACTATAACAACAATGATAAGTTACAAATCCAATATGATTGATTGATTTGTTTTTTATGACTTATCAACCTCTTTGCAGGTTAGTTAAAACCAGAAAATATTTTTAGACTGTAAGAATTTTTGGGACATAATGATTTTACTGATACAAGTTCTACTACTTGACCTATAGATGGAGGGAACAGAGGTAAATTCATACCTTTTCCAAGGGTATTTGTGCATAAGCAAATATAATTAATTTGATCAGAATTGTAACTAATCCATTAAAGCAAAAATATTCTGTCAATGGCTCAAGACTGACATTATTAAAGAAATTTCAGACTAGCATTGTTCTTTCATGAAATCAGGGTAGAGGTGCCAGGATTGCTTTGTACTTTGAGAAGGAATGTAAACGGAAAGAAAAGGCTGAAGAAGCACTCCTTTAAGAGCAAACAAAACAGAACAGTGTTTGGTTTTATTTTAAAAACCTGCAGCAACATTCAAATATTTAATCATTTCACTCCAAGCAAAACAATAAAACCACTAAGAGGCAAGGGGTTAATGGAGTGTGAGAGAATTTATATATATATATATATATATATTCATACACACACACACACACATATATATATATATATATATATATATATATGAACCAAAAAAAAACTATTAGCATAGAATTTATGGCTACATCTAACCACCTCAGTTGTAAATTGATGTGATCTCAATGCCAGTCTAGTACTGCTTTTAAATTAAAAAGGCCTAGGTACCATAGCAAAGAGCTCACCTGAACAATTACCATGAAAGTATTTATTGAAAAAACACAGGGAGGCAACCTTATGATATATCACACACACAACAAAAGAACCAGAAGCAAGTCACTTATGTCAACCTGCCTCATCATCTTACCGATAATACCAGGGTTGTTTGCAACAAGGTTTGCCGATGATTTAGACTGAGGTGGCACACAGGAGATTTGTAGACCATGCAGATCCAATCAAGGATACAGCGTTTGTCCATCAGATAAACATGAAACATATGAAATCAAATGCTGGTCGAAAGAGTCCTCTTAGGGGCCACAGATGCTGAAATGAGATGGAAGCCATCACAAATAATGTGAGGAGTGACTCATCTGAGTAAAATGCAGCAAAAAGTAACTATCACGCATGAAATCAAAATTAGAAGAAAAACAAAAGGAGATAATAAAATTTCTTCTTTCTTTTTAAGTCAAACAATAAGGATAAATATATCTGGGGGCAGTGAACCAGACAAAAAAAAGAAAAAAAGGAAAAGGTAAACTTCACTCAAGCCCAAAGGCATATGTCTGGACTGGGTTGTCATTACTAAGAGTTTATCGACCTTTCTTCATAGACAGAAACATTACAAATGAAAACTACCTGAACATGTTGGACCATAGTCCCTCCCCAACAAAGCAACTCTCCAGAGGAGTTCTCTCCATAGACTGATCTTTCAGCAGAATGATACCCTTGCACATTACTCATGTCAGAGAGATTTTGAATTTAAGAAATAAATAAATCAATGTCTTGGCAGAGCAGGACCACAGATTTGGACAGCATGGTATCCTGATATCAAACTGCCTAACAGAATTTTTTTTTTTTCTTTTGATCATCATATAATTCTACTTAGTTCTTTAGTCAGTACATACATTACACCTTGACAATGCCTCATGAATAATAGGCTATTCAGTTTGTTTTGACTGTAAGGAAAGACAGAAAAGACATATCAGAGATGCTGTTTGGTTTCGGTGAGAAAAGAGAAAAAAAAAAAAAAAAAAAAATTCTGCTACAGAGAAGATAGGAGGCTGTGTTTAATAGCTACTTCAGGGAAATGGCAAAACTTGTCTTTTTTTAATTTGTATCCTCTTACTTCTTTATTTAAAGACCTGCATCACATTTATAGTTGTTACTTAATTTTTTTTTTTAAAAGTTGTTAAGCCCAAATATTTAATGATGCAATTGGGGAACATCCACAAGTATTTTTTAGTTGTAGAACTTGTACAGAGCTTACTCAATCTTTAACTTAGGAATTATGATTTATGAAAATTCAAATAGAAAAACTGAAACATGAAACACTTCAGAATTTTAAAGAATTTCACTGAAGTAAATCTGAAAAGTGTGAAAATGCAGCACAAAGTTTTCATGCGGATTCATACACCATTGTGAAATTAATTTGACTTGTTTATTTGTTGATAAAAATAGTAAAATAAATAAAAATCTTCCTTTGTATTTTTATTTTGTTACTCTTCTATTTTGGGTTTCAGATGTGGTACATATAATATATATATATATATATATATATATATATATATATATATATATATATATATATATATATATATATATATATATATATATATATATATATATAAAAACCACTTTTTTCTGATATTTCCTTGAAAGTGAAGTGAGATAACCAGAACCTGTAATTTCTTATCAAAAAATTTCAAATTGTGTAATTTTATTAAAGAACGGTGTGGCTTGGAATCAACCATGAAAAGAGAGTGGTAGGAGAAACCCACTGGAGAATAGGAAACAAAATGAAATAGATGGAGGAGGATAGGGTAGTGTTGCTTATGGTTGCAGGGGAAGAAACCTAATGAGCAAAGGAACGACACAAGGGAAGAGCAATAAGACTGATAAGTTAGATTACCAGGTGCAGGTCACCAAAAGAAACTTTTCAAATAAAAAAAAAAAAAAAAAAAAAAAAAAATTTCCAAATGTTCCTTCTGCTTAGCCTTCACTCATATATGATATTAGCAGCCTGCAAATAATGGCTACTGTACAGGTTTGTGTTATCTATACTACTATTAAGCATTCTGTATATGCATGTGGGACATGTAAAGATTTACAGAAGGTGAAATGAAGGGGGGGTATAGAAAAAGTATTTAGTTTGAAAGTGGAAAGTGCATACTGAATCAATTGCTAATTCTGCAGCAAGTAAAGTTGGTTCAGTGTCGAGCTAAACAATTTTTCTCACCAGAATCTATCTTGCATATTTATAGGAATACCATCCAACCTTGCTTTGAATATTGTTGTTACATCTGGTCTGGTCTGGTGCTCCTGCTATTTATTTAGAGATTCTTGATAAAATCCAAAGAAGAATCTGCAATGTTATTATCCTGGCATCTTGGCCTTACTTTCCCACTACCATAACATAGCTAACATGCCTTTTCTATAAATACTTTCATGGTAATTGTTTTGACAATCTAGACTTTATGAATTTAAGTGTAGTGCTAGATTGGCAGCAAGATCTCCTTTTCACAGTGGAAATAGCTAGACATAACCATAGGTTCTATGCTAATAGTTTCTTCTCTTACACTTCTCGCCTGTGGAATTCTCTTCCACCTTGATGCTTCCATGTCAACTTTACTTTTAAATTTTTGAAGAGCAATGTCAAACCATTATCTTCTTAATTATAGTCTTCTCTTCCTAATAGTATATTTATAGTATATTTTTCTCATATTCTCGAACATAAAAGTAAATAACTCCTTGCATCTTAGTAGTTTTATTGCCTTGCTTGTAAAGGAGATGGCATTGATACCTCCTATCATTAGGAAAAGCAATTAAGAGCTTATGGCATAAAGGAAGATGAAAAGTTGTTCAATGAGCAGATCAAAGCAAATTTTGAAATCTTTCTACCAAGAAATATAGAAAAAAAATAGAAGCAGATTCTTAGATCTGATGTCATCTAAACATCAGCATTACTAAAAACATCTGGAATACTAAAGGTGTTGGTATGTTAAAGAGACTTGCTGTCACTTAATCTTCAATAAGAGCCACCAAATACTAAATACTACAGATATGAAAACTCGGTAAGAATAAAATAAATAAATGTGTTTGGGAGCTGAAAAGTTCTTCATCTTTTTCACTTAATCACTATTCTGATGTTTGGTCATTAAAATATAAAAATATCAATTTTAGAAAGGGAGCTGAACCAAAAACTTTTCAGCACCTCATCATAAGTAATCATCTTTGCAATGAAATAGATATACATAATATAAATTATTAAACATTCAACAGAAATACAATTCAGTCAAATCCAGGCTAAAGTTTTCTCTTTTTTTAATAGAGAATGCGCAATATCATTTAGACAGAACCACATATTCTGAGTATTGGTTTATTGGTCAAACTTTTAGTAACCCACTTTGTACGTTTCTGCTAATATCTAGAAAAATGCAATATCTACACTGTGTGTGTGTATTTTTGTTAAATCAAGATAAATTCAAATTGAGCACTTTTTGGCAGATGTTTTGCCATCCTGAAAAACGTTAGTTTCACACATTTTAGTTATATTATTATTATCTTTATTTGTGTGTGTATATATATATATATATATATATATATATATATATATATATATATATATATACAGTAGCATCCAAAACTAAGGGACAAAATTTTAAAACCTAATATTTGTTAGAAATAACAACTGTGAAAAGCTGAAATTTTGACAACTGGTAGTCGTTATCATCCATAATAACATACTAAAATTTGAATCATTTGCAAAGGATAGAAAAAATTATTATAACAATTATTTATTTTCAAATTTGGAACGTCCAAAAAAAAAGGGACAAAATTGAGAAAAAACAATGTAAACGGCAAAAAAACAATAAAAATACATGTACAATCAATATTTAGTAAATGAGCCCTTGCTCTCAATGACAGCTGCACATCTTCAACTACAAGAATGAATCAGTTCTTGACAATCCTCGATACTAATTTTAGACCATTCTTCTTGAAGCTTCACCCACAAATCATCCGTGTTAGTGGGATTTCTTTCCATAACTTTCACTCCTAAGGTCTTCCAAAGATTTTCTATTGGATTTAAGTCAGGACTTTGCGGTGGCCAATCCATAATTTCCAAATCTTGCTCGCTAAGGTAACTCATTACCACCTTTGCCTTGTGACATGGGGCATTATCTTGCATAAAGGTAGCCCTATCGAAACCTGAATTCTGTATGATTGGCACAACATGATCTTGAACAATGTTTTTATAGATCTGCGCGTTTACACGAGTTTGTAACCGGACAAGAGGCGTTGTACCTTGGCTAGAAAACAAGCCAAATACATGATGCTTCCGCCCCCAAACTTGACAGTTTTCTTAGTACACTTTGCACTTAATCTTTCACCAATACATCTCTTTACATTGTTTTTTCCATCATTTCCAAATAAATTAAACTTGCTTTCATCACTGAAAAATACTTTTGCCCAATTTTCATATGTCCAAATTACATACCTGTTTGCAAACTCTAATCTCTTCTTATTCTTCGAACTAACAAGTGGTTTCTTCCTGGGGTTCGATTAAACAGCCCTATTTCTTGCAGTCGTCTACAAACAGTCTGTCTTGACACATTAACACATGAGGTACTATTCATAACCCTTTTAATTTCTGTGCAAGACTTAAAACGGTCCTTTAATGACATACGCTGCATTATTCGATCTTCTCTTGGCCAAGTTTTTAATGGGTCTGCTGGTTTTAAAAGCACCAACTATTTTGCCAGTATCATTGTAGGATTTAACAACCCTGCCTACAACACTCTTGGAATGTTTCACTTTCTCTGAAATCTCTCTAATGGTGTGCTTTTCCTTGTGTAGCTTCACAATAGCTTGTCACACAGAGTAATCAAGTTATATCAAGTTTCACCATGGTGCCGGCTGATGCAACATTTACAAATGACTAAGTAAGACTTATTCTTTAGAGGAAATCAAAAAATTTGAATATAGCATACTGTTTACATTGTTTTTCTCAATTTTGTCCCTTACTTTTGGACGACCCTATTTTGAAAATAAATAAATAATTGTTATAATTCTTTTTCTATCCTTTGCAAATGATTCAAATTTTAGTATGTTATTATGGATGATAACGACTACCAGTTGTCAATATTTCAGCTTTTCACAGTTGTTATTTCTAACAAATATTAGGTTTTAAAATTTTGTCCCTTAGTTATGGACGCTACTGTATATAATATATATATAATATATATATAATATAATATAATATATATATATAATATAATATATAATATAATATATATATAATATAATATATATATAATATAATATATATATAATATATATATATATATAATATATATAATATAATATATATATATATATATAATATATATATAATATATATATATATATATATATATATATATATATAATATAATATAATATATATATATATATATAATAATAATATAATATAATATAATATAATATATATATATATATATATATATAAATATATAAATATAATATAATATATATATATATATACACACACACACACACACACATTAAAAGCTGCCCTAATAGGTGGCATTTAAGCTAACTCCTGCCGAGGCTCTGGATTGAACCTTCATCAAAATAGGTAGTGAGGAGTAAATGTGATAAACAACAATAAACCCCAGGAGAACACAAAATTGATTGGTGCATTTAAGTACTGCATTAATATTTAATCTTACCTTTTAAAAGTTCAACAATAATTCCTCTACCACCACTTAAAGACAATTTGATGTACGTAGGCCCTTACTTTCCATACAAATAATTATTTTCATTTCATGGGTGATTTTTGTTGGAATTTGCAATAAATTTCAATTATTCCCAAATTTACTTCCAACTTATGAAAACTGTGATCATACAAAAAATTTGTTGCAAAAAATCCATGTAAAAAACAATCGCAGTAATGAAAAATAGGGAATCCAAAATTTCAGGATTGCAGATTTGGATCTAGCCCGGAATGTCTAATGTGCTCCATGGTGTTGGCCTGATCACAAAATGGTATGATATGTTGGGTTATGGCCTCTAGGAGCAGAGTTGTTAAACTGTAGCACAGTGAAAAACTGACATTCGCACATATATATATATATATATATATATATATATATATATATATATATAATCTATCTCATGAAACAGACTGTTGCTTCTGGGTATTGACTTTCTCGTCCTCTAAGGGACTTTATCAAGGCAAATGCAAGGATTTTATTTTGTAACAAGTATTTACAGAAAAGGGTAAAAATGTTATTGGTTTTTCTAAATTTTTAAATTTAAGAGTGCTCATAAATATTCATCAGGTTACCCAAAAAGTCTAGGCAGGCTATGTATTGTTAGGAGCTGTTCTGGCAATACTTGTTACAAAGAATTTCCTTTGATAAAGTCCCTCAGAGGACAAAATGTGTTGTCTAAGATAAGTTTCCGTTTTGTCTTTATTCATAGTCCTTTTACAGATATATTCTATCTGAAATTTTACATTATAAATATTTTAGCTTAATATGAAAATGTGAAAATTGGCAGACATTTACTTATATCTCCTGATGAGTGGACCAAACAATTACACAAATGTTTGTCCACGGAACCCCACAGTAGAGGTGCTGAATATAACATTGATCCGCTAAGTGACAAATTTTATATTAATCATATATATATATATATATATATATATATATATATATATAAGCAAAACATAACATGGTTTTGTCTTCTTATTGTTAATTAAAATAAGGTAATCTAAGGGCCCAAATTTTAACTGCTCTTTTTCAAGAGCTAGCAGGTGACATAACACTGGGGCATTCACAATATGAGATGAAGCTAAACTTTAAAAATATCTATAATTTGCAAAGTGAAAAGTTATTTGAAAGCCTTTTAATGTATTCCCTTCAGAAATAATAGAAATCTCCAGAAATGTCTTCATCTTTTGGCCATTCTTAAGGTTTCTGCTGATCTGGGTAACATTCTGCTGTTTGTGGCTAGGGATATCTCAAAATCTCCTTAAACAGGGACAGCAAAACAAGAACAATATATCCCTGTAGATTAAACAGTTTTAAATTCTCCGAGGATTACATAGATCGAATGATAACTGAAGAAGGCTGGAGAGCACAATAGCCGAAATGCTGTAATAATGATAATAAAGAGGACATTAATCTGAATAAGATTCATTTTTATTGATTACCTTCAGTTCTTAAGAATTTTTTCTTTTTTTAAATCCTTAACAATACAATTATAAAAGTGAGGATATTTTCATCTGGAATCACTGTATACATTCCAAATTAAAATTTCAAAGTTTTATTTTATTTTATTTTTTTCTCTTAGAGAATAGCCAGTATTATAATAACAATATACATGAATAAGTATTTTACCAGTATTTGGGAAGAGTCGAGTGCTGTTAAGAATAATAATGTTAATAATAATAATATGTCAAAGTTTCTAACTTGTTATTAAGGGTTCCTTTTCATTTTCAATCATGAAGTGTATTTGTTTTTATTTTAATGATATAGAAACAGAAATAAAAGCAGGCACAATTATGAAAACAAACTTTACCTTATAAAAGAAGTGAAATCAACACACAAAGGTCTCCAAATAAACCAATGTCTTTACCAACTGAGCTACTCCCTAGCCCAGCTCTCAATATCCAACATGGCGACCAACTGATGACATCATCATATGTTAATTAGATATGCTAATTAGCCTTAATAAGCTAATTAGAAGAAAATCTAGCAAGTGAGAGGCAATTACAGAGGACCTTGTGGCCAACTTCAGAGGAAAAAAAGAAAAAAAAAGAAAGAACATGATTCATATCTAAGACAAATTCTTAAGAGTAGACACGACCTGTTCTACACAGAAAGTCAGTAGATATACCCAAAGAAATATTTACACACACACACAAAGAAAAAAAAGGTTAAGTTTGATGACTGTTATTCAATGCAGCCATTTAGCCTAGGCAAAATTTCCAAGGCCTTATCATTTGGTAAGTACAATGGTATTAACAAGTGCTAAATCTTTCATTAGATGGAATGACAAGATCTTTCAAAATCAACAGTTCTCTATGCTTAGATTTTTCAGATTGAAGCAAATTTTTACAGAGAGAGCTATCAAGTAGAATTTAGTAAGCTTATCTTACAAGAGGAAAACAGTCGGCAAGGACTAAAATCACGAGTATAGAAACAGTGACAAATAAGCTTGCTAATTCTCCGGTGAGAGTTCCAGATATTCACTAAGCTTAGACTGGCACAGGGCCTCAAGCATGAAACCCCCGATAAAGCTCAGATCCGCTATTAAATGTGTGGGACTAGCTTGCTGGATGATACACGCAGCAGTAAATGTACTCAACTTACAAAATGGTTAGAGCCAGAGAATAAGATCCCAGGTTGGATGTACTTTTAAATATTGAGGTAGGGACTTAAGTTTCTCAAATATTACCATTCTTAAAGTAAGGTGATTAAATTATCACAATCATTTTATTAATTAAAAGGAACCCCCGCCCCCAAAAAAAACAAACTAATAGACAATTACCATTCTTAAACAAATGAGTGATTGTTCAGATGAAGAACACATTTGAACAGAGCCATCAACATTTACCTTTATAATGGAATTGTTAAAACAACTGGATACTTAAGAATATATATATATATATATATATATATAAAGAAATGGACAAAGTCCGACAATTTATTTATTAAAGACATTTTTATGTTTAACATTCTTTTTTATAGATACAAGTATTTAAGTAAATGCTCTGTTTATAATAAACAGTATTAAATAACATTTACCGGCCTGAATGTCCGAGAAATTTTCATAGAAAATATTCGTCCTTTGACATGGATCAATTCATTACTAGAGCTGAGATGATTGCTTATTTATACTTTTACAACAGTACTTTTGTGTACAAGTTTGTATATAAAATCCAATGAAAATCTTTAAATCTAAGACCCCCCCCCAAAAAAAAACCAACACAATACTAAATAGATAAACTATAATCAAAAATGTAATTCAATTTTACCGTATTGTATGGAGGAAAGTTGATGGCATAAGTGGAAACTGGTCAGGAAGGGTAAATGGAGAGACGTTATTATTTAGAAAGGATGAGGTAGAGTCCTCTTCCATAAAAAAAAAAAAAAAAAAAAAACACACCAGGTAACTGACTTTCTGGGGGTTTCATCTCTTGTTACCAGACATTTCTGTTGGAAAATTTGTTTGTGTTCATGACCCCAGGTTCCACTGTATATTCAGTTTATATACAGAAGGGAGTTACTATAAGCTA
Organism: Acanthosepion pharaonis; assembly: GCA_903632075.3. NCBI lineage: Eukaryota > Metazoa > Mollusca > Cephalopoda > Sepiida > Sepiidae > Acanthosepion > Acanthosepion pharaonis. The sequence continues at coordinate 455,079 of CAHIKZ030001384.1, read as the reverse complement.
GGGTTTGTTGCCAAACAGAAAGGGAAAGTAACCATCACTACACAGATGTCTCTTTCAATTGGATTCAAATTGGGTTTGCATGGATGTTTGCATAACCCAATGACAGACCTAAAACATTTCTATATAAAAAAAAAAAAAAAAAAAAATCTAAAAATAACACCGGCTAACTTATTTTTTTTTTTTTTTTTGACCCAAATGATGTTGGCCAATGGAATAATGTTCTGGGGCTATTTTTTAATGCTGAATCTGAAAATCAGGTCAATTTTGCCCCATCACATCTTTTCAGTACAGATAATTTCTATTTTGCTTAAAATAGGCCAAATTGACAGGGATATGTCACAGAGTAAATATCCAAGTGACATAGTTGAAACATTTAGTTTCATGTTAAAATGACTTATTATTCAAGAAAAAGTATCCAAATAACTTTCAAAATGAATTCTAAGCTATTTCAGTTCAGATAAGCTGACCTGAAAATGCTTGATTTTATGAAAGAGATATCTCACTGGAAAATGTTCTTGTGCCATCAATGTTAAAACATTGTGATTTATGTTTCTTCTCTACTTTTTCATAGAAGCTCTTCAATTTTAGTTTTTATTAGTAGTTTTCACTTTAAGCCCGAAGCTATCATAAGATTTTATCATATCACTTGAATTTACGGAAGTCTGATATTGTCATGCAGTCTCTGTATAACATGCATAGGAACATCAATAAATGAGGGTTGTTAGGGTGTTTGGCGAGTGCATTTGAGACTAGCAAGATTACAATTTTCTTTATCAGCACTTAAAATAGCCGCCAAACACTAGATAGGTATAGCCAACTAGGGACTTTGCAGATGGGATGTTAACATGATGGCCGATTTCTGCTGGAACATAAAGAAAAAGAAAAAAAAAAAAAAAAAAAAAAAAAAAAAAAAAAATCAACCGTTTCAAAAGCATCATAGATTTTCTAAGAGAAGATTTATACCCTTGGATGGACAAAAATGAATGTATTTTTCATTCATTTTTGTTCATCCAAGGGTATAAATGGTATCCCCATCAGTTTTGATTCAAAATTTGATGATACATGTTTGCCTTAATTTAATTTTGTGTGAGATTTTCCTGAAAACCTTTTCTGAACTGAAAATGCATAAGTTATTGGGATACGTTTTCTTTTATGATAAGTTATTCTAACCTGAAAATGTTTAAGGTTTATTCTATTTGGCCCTGGCATATCACAGTTAAATGGGTATTTTGGCCTATTTTAAGAAAAAATAAAAATTATCTGTACTGAGAAAATGTGATGTGATGGGGAAAAATGGACTTGATTTTCAGATTCAGCGTGAAAAAATAGCCCAGAAACATGTGCCCAGTGCCCAACAACATTTGGGTCTAAGAAAAAAATGTCAACTGGTGTAATTTTATTATTTCCAAAAATATTCAATAAAACCTTATAATCGTTTTATGTTTTTGAGTTTAAAAAAAAAATAATTTTTTAAAAAATCTCTAACATTGACTTTATTGCTTAGGCACAGGTTAGAGGGTGTCCAAATGAGTTGGAGTCAAATTATTTCAATGTTTATTTCCAACTGAAATTGTGCGAGCGTGTTATGTGTATACATTAAATGGCACAATCACATGTCAGTTATTCACATACAACAGACAAAGAATTAGTTCTTTTTCTTTTATAATATAGATTACAAAGCTTAACAAAATCAGGCAAGAGACCCTAAGTGTGTGGTAATGGTGGTGGGGTGTCTAATGAACAAAATGAGCTTGCTCAACACCCCCCCACTTTTCATCCAGGATAGATTCCTCTTATCAGTAACAAGCATGCTGAAGAGATTTGAATCATAATTAGAAGATAAATAAAATAAAAGAGACAGGTTTTAAATTCTCTGAACCCTTTCATGTACATTTTCATTCAGTAGATGATAAATGAAAAGCAATTCAACTTTAAAATTTATTACAATTATTCAGCCTAATTTGTTTATAATTTCAGAGCTGTATCAAAGTAAATGGTTGGATTATTTCATCTTGCTGCTATGATGATGAGGATGAAGCAGAATAAATCCAAGATGAGGCTTTTGGAAATTATCTATATTTTATACAAGAGGATGCTGCAGAGTTCTCAGCCCAACTCATTTCCAAAATATTTTTTTTTTTTTTTTTTTAAATCTCATCTTGGTCAGATTAAGAAATTTTCAACACCTTCTCATAATAATTGCATTTCCCATATTGGTTACTGTTACACAACAAAAGTGGCGCATCACAGCTTCATTTTTGTTAGCACAATACTGTTAAAATGTTATAATTTGGGGACTAAAAAGCAAGTATAAATTAACAAGGTAGTGATACTTTCTAAAGGAGATAATTCCAAGGATATTAACTACTAATTACAAAATTATTTTTCTTTAATTTTTTTAGATCCCCGCCTCACTCCCCCAATACAAAACTCAAGAGCCATTCAAAGTAGAGGGTTACTGAATGGGATTGTTGTATGAATTATCAAAGAATCAGCATAGTAACATACCAGTGACAATACTTTAATAGTAATTAAGCTTGGTGATAATTAGTGCTTGCAAAGAAAATATTATCAAATTTTTTTAATAGAAAATGACTTGACATTAAGCAGAGGTTACTCAAAGTGGAATTTCAGCAATAACTATTACTGAGAAAATCTTTGCAGGTCGTCATACTTATTAAGCTTATTTGAATATGGCTCAAAGCTAAATGGAGAGAATAAAGATAAGATTGTGTTGCACCAATTTTCCAAGTGGAGTACGCCTGCCAACTTCAAAAGAATAAAATAATCAGCTTTTGAAAAGTTGGCATTTTATTTAGGCCCAAACAATGTTCACTGATACCAGCACAAAACAGGAATCATCTCAGCCATCTTTATTGACAGCTAAGACCAGTTATTCTAAATGTGGGCAATAATGTCTCCTCGGAGAAGCTATGGATTCTCAAGGGGCCACTAAGCATTTATGAGGAGTACTATAATTTGAACAGAATAGTAATTTAACGCTTAAATGGTGGGGGTTTAGTTGCACTAACATTTACACAAAACAGGCCAAAAACACCTAAAAAAAAAATTAATTTTCTTTGTAGGGTAGTTTTAATGGTTATTTTCATTTTAACTCTACATAAAAGACTATATAGACATTTTTATATATAAAGAACAATTTGGGGGGGGGGGGGTAAAGTAGAAAAAGTTTTCATGTGACGCATTTCATTTATGTTGATGTGCACAAACAAGAGACGCTAAGAATTTTAAATTTAAACATTTTGTTTTGTTTTGTTTTTATGTGTTTTGAGTTTATAATCTAGCTGGTTTCATTTAGATTTTTTATGTGATGTGTAGTTGTATCAAACTTAGTCTGATCAAATCCTAAAGGACTTAATGGGTCACACAAAGAACCATTAGGATAATACAATAGATCTCGATACCCATAATGCACCATTGACCAGCATATATAAATAGTAGAGTCAAAAATTAAATTTGCCAATGTTTAATGCAATTTATAGGAAACAAAAATCAGTCAGCCATGAATGCAAATGCACTTTCAGTGCTTGAATTTATTATAAAGAATAAATTGGAAAGGACAGGTTTGGTGGACATGGAGAAGATTGAAAATATTGTTGCAGGTTTGTGAACTGAAGCTGAAAATCACTACATTGTTCAAAGTCTTCCTGTTTGCTTAGTAAATAATGCCCATGGCTAAAGCAAGGCTCCACCAGATACAAATGGAGAAAAGATAGTCAAGTGAACTCAATAGTTGCACAAAACTTGAGATATTTTACTTGGGTATTTGGGGGGTAGCATGCCACCGTTAACACATTTTGGATGGAGTGTCCATGAATGACACATCCTCAGTGGTCATCACTCCTATTCAGACATTGTTTTAGGTGCCCAATATCCAGTTGTTAGTCTACATCAGTGTTTCCCAACGTTGGCACTAGCGCCCCCTCGTTGGCCCCATTATGCTGATTGGGGGGGATTGGGAGTTTTTATTTCGGGGGCACTGGGCATTCATCCACCTTTTAAAATTTTCTAAACATTGTTCAATATTGGCTACGAAAGGGAATTTCTGAAAAGCATTTAAAGAATCTATCAAACTTTTCTTCATTGCTTTTCCAACGTTGTTTATGGCTGAATGTGGTTTCAACGTTAATTACACAGCCTCTTACTAAAAGAGGCCACCTGCAAATTACAAAATGGGAGATCTACAATCAGTTTTAAGCAGCATGGAACCAAGAGTAAGAGCTTTGGCTAGTTAGCACCAAAGTCAACCATCACATTGAAAACATTAAGATAAACTATGAAATAAAAGTTGTTTTTTAATCATTAGCATTTATAATAGAAATGAAAATATTAAAATTATTTTTGCACTAATACCTAGATGTTATCTTGCTATGATAGTTGAATTCAGTATAATATACAAAATTTAATTTGACAGGGGTGCGGAGGAGGGGGTCGGGGGTCACCGACAACAATGTTTGTGCCCAAAAGGGGCACTGGTTGAAAAAAGGCAGGGAAACACTGGTAGTGATGCTTGGACTGTTAATGAGATTAATAAATGCAATCTAGTAAATTCACCCCCCCCCCCGGTAAACCCCCTATGCTTTTATTCATTCCTGCCCCGGGAACCCTACATAAGACATAGATTATTGCTAAGCTTAGTGTGACACAAGGCTACCACATGAAAATACATCAGATTCTGACAGCTGCTCTCAGGATCTTATATAACAGATGACATTAGTTTTATTCCTAATTAGCAAAATCATGTGAAATGCTGCCTCACCCTTCCTGCAATTTACCTGTAGTCTCCCTTTTCATAGTATCAGTTACCCTTTGTCAACTCAAAGAGTAGTAATGACAGTGGAAAAAAAAAAAAGAAAAGAAAAGTGAAAGCTCTCAATAAAAATAAAATAAAATCCCTTATTCCTATAATTACTTTATTTTATGACCGGTCACTCTATGAGTGTTAGTAGTACTAAGTAACCCAGTACTACCTGCCCATGCATGGGACATCAGCAAGTAAATCAGTTCCTCCACCAGGCTTTTCTGGTCAAGAGGGTGGCTGGACATCCATCAAGATTAAAAACAAGGCCTGCTAGAGGGCAGATGGAACTTCTTATAGGGTTGATGGCCATCAAACACAATGGAATAGACTGGGCTCCATAGCTATGTATGCAGCCAGTGCAGTGTTGATACAGCATTGCTGGGCAGTGGGCTTCCTAGACTGAAGTCAACGGCCAGGGCAGAGAATTGCTCCAATGGAAATACACAAACACATGATCATGACCAATGTGAGTCTTCATGGTGGAGGAAATCAGCTGTAATTTGACTTCAAGTAGCTCAGGCTCCACCAGGCTTACTTTTCCAAGACATGCTATATATTAATGAATGCCCCTTCTGCTTTCAACTCAGATATGTAGAATAAACTGGTCAGGTGCTCACAATTGTGCAACAACCCTACAACCACACCCAGTCACTGGCCCAATAATAATGATTATTAGATAGTTATTAATTTTCTATTGTGACTATTTTATAAATAGAGGCAGAAAAAAAAGTGTGTGTATTTCTTATATGGTAAGGATAATACTGTTTACAATTTTAGACATCCATTGGGGATTTGAACGAAGGTGGTGGGGATGCTTGTACTAATTTTTAACTAATTTTGGCCCTTCTTTACTACTGCTATGCTTTGACTAATATCTTTCAGTCTGAGAATTCTCAAAACACGACAATTTTAAGTGCTGATGTGAGCCCACCTTAGGGCTGAGGTAGTTGTAAATTTTAGATGCTGGTTCAAAGTTGAGGATTCCTCCACAGGTACCCATAATTTGTGTTCAAATGCCAGGTTTTTTTGAGGTGAGCTGGTTTCTTTAATTAGAAAATTGGAGAAACATTTTTTCTGTCCCCTACTATAAAGCTTGGTAGAACCTCCACATGAATCAAATTTTTATTTTTATTTTAAAAATCCACCTTACTAAGACTGAAACTTCAATCCACACAGAGAGTTACAAAAGGAACTGTAACCCAAGGTTTCAAACTCCCACCTCATTTACCAGATAGCACCCCCACACTATATTAAAAAGGGAAGATTGAGCATTCTCTCAGTTCTGATGAAAAATAAATACCAATATAAGGCCAAGATCAAGTTATCAAAAAAAAAAAAAAAAAAAAAAAAAAATCTCTTGAATTATTTTAGGCTCTTACCCAACCCAAAATATTACCAACGCCAACAGAACTGTTACAGTTATTAGTATTAATAATAACAGTTTAGTGGTTGGCTACTGGAAATCAGTGCTCTAAACTTCAAAACTAAATACTATTATGGATAAAAAGAGAAAGAAAAATACAGTATTTCATTTTTATAAAATTCATATCCAAATTTGTAAAAGCATTAACTTGTAATATTAGCTTTATCATTTTTAGAATTTTGCCATCTTTTTATAAAATCAATATTTCAGTATCTGTCTATATTTCTGAGATGAGGTATTATGTACACTATTTACATTATTTGGACTATCGTCCTTAGATATGGCACATGAAACTAGAACAGTCTACCCCAGCAAGTGAAATAAAGGGTTCAGTTCAACATTCCAACCACCTGAAGAAGGCCGGAGCATACAACAGCCAAAATGTTGTGATAAATATGGCAACAAAGATGAGGAAAATAGTCTAAATAATACAAAACCAATATTTGTTGTCCATTCCAAGGTCTTCAACCATGTATTCATCACAGTCCGTAATACAACTACCACACCTAAAGAAAAGATTTTAAGTAAAACTTTGATTCACAGGTGGGGAGATTAGTTTACCACACACATCTTTAAACTGGAGAGCAGGAAAGAAAATATTTACCAAACTACAATGCAAGCTTGTGGGGAAAATGGTCAGTTATGGAGAGCAAAGATTGATTTTTCTTTCCTTTTGAAGAAGCAAGTCATTAGCAGCTATTTAACATGACCTACAAGGGTTATAGCAGACATTGTTTTGACAAGCAAAGAGGAACAATATCTTGTTTGCCATATTCCCTGTCCATATTAACACAATCAATGGTTCACAGATCAGTAAAAATTTTAGCTTTATTCTTCAATTCATTCTATCTTCCAAAAATACAATCAGCTGCAGTTTCGATATAGGGTAGCTATGGTTTCATGACAGGGAGTCACAAAGGGAACTGTAACCTAAAGATTCAAACCCCACCTCATTACCAGATAGCACCCCCATACTATATTAAGAAGGGAGCATTCTCTAACTTCAGATACAAAATGAATACTAATATAAGACTGAGATCAAGCTAGAAAAAAAAAAAGCATTCAACAGTAGAGTCATCTCTGACATGCCAACATCTATGTGGGGATTGTCAAGCTTTGTCAAAGTAAAGAATGAATATAATTCAAAATGATATGCCCTGTGTTATTTTGAGGTGATAGATACATGAATTAAAATGGCACATGCAAAACTAGCTCTTTTAAATTACAGAAGCCCAAACAACAACAAAAAATCAGTTGGATTTTCTTTTCACACAAAACACATTCCCCATCTTGAAAAAACATGCCCCTATTCCAAAGAGAAGGAATAATGAAAAACTTAATATACCAATTCCCACAGGTTATGGAAATTTTAGCCCTGTGAAGAATGACAAAAAAAAAAAAAAAAAAAAAATCCCCAAAACACTATATGCTCTATATTGCTAACCTTTTTATTTTTTTTTTTTTTTATTTCAAATTTTCTTCAAGCAAAACTGTAAAAATTTGAAAACTGATTTCAAACCCAAGTAAAAGACTCATAATTTAATAGAAAAGGTGGAAATGATTCTCCAGAATAAAATAGCTGTTAAAATTTTTATCCAACATTAACAGGGGAAAAAAAAAAAAAAAAAAAAACTTTCTTTTTTGGCTTCCATATTTTAAAATATGAATGCTAGTGCTTGGTGAGGTACTAACAAAAAATATCTACAAAATATTCAATCAAAATAAATAATTTATTTCTCCTTCAGTCCTGGATCCAGATTCAAATTATTATTTTGAATCTTACAGCCAAAAGGTTCTAATCTTAAACTCTCTTCACAATACGTGCCACCACCTACCATGTCATGTTGTATGCTACAGAGTAGAATAATTATTGGAAATTTTTCTAAGTTATACATTTGAATTTCTTCAAATCCAGGATAGAAAAAGCCAGACAGCTGCTGAAGAGAATTCCTTGCCATCTTGCACTCTAATTTTGGTCAATTATTAAGAAAGTAAGATAAGGCAACGAGAACTATTTTCACTGCTACTCCTTGCAAGCAATTCCTGAGATGATGAATGTGGGGCACGAGATTCCAGAGTTCTTGGACAACATCCAGAAATACAAACAGACTTATCAACAGGCCATTTTTGTGAAGGCTGCCTCTGTAGTTAAGATAGAAACAATATGAAAAAAAAAAAAAAAAAAAAAAAAAAAAAAATTGAGTTGCCATTTGAACTACTCTATAGAATATTAGGTTTTGAGGGAAGATATACATTTTCAAACAGTTATTTTCACAAAAAATCCCCACCCCAACAAAAAGATTAATTACTCACAAACATATACTGTCATATGGATGCACGTCATAGAGCAACTAGTCTCAAACTGCCAAGCTGCATCTTGGACCACAATGAGAGCTCCTACTATAATGACTTTGTTCCAGGCTAAACTAAGTGTATATATCTATCACAGGAGAATGACTTCAAGATAATAATTCCTAAGAAAAAATAATTTTTTTAAAATCAAAAGCTGTTCCAAAAAGTATTTATAATTTTCAAAATTTAATGTGAAATAAAATGGTTTTTAGATTTCTGCAGGTTACAGATATGAAACAGACATCAAATTTTAATATTTTATTGTTGGAAATACACAAATTTGACATTTTTTCCAACCATTCTGCTTACTAAGAATTTAGAGTTTTATATATGTGGTTCATTCCATATCTACTCGACCAATGGTGCCCTGGATGAAATTTCAGGTGGTGATACCTAAGAGAAATAGAAAATCTGAAAATTTCATCTTCACCAATTAAATCAAGAGTTCACAAGTTATGACCTCCTGAAATTTGCTTACATTTTCATGTCAATTGCATTCCGAGAAATATCTATCTGAAGTATGGGACCTGTAGTTGGATACATAAAGAGACTTCTGGTTTTATTTTATTCCATGTAGGATTGTACTAAAAAGCCCTTCAAAATACGGAAAAAAAATTGTTCTTTAGCATTTTTGGATAGAGAGGTATTTTTGCATGTGTGTAATAGCAATATTAGCTGTTTCTTACAAGGTAAGATTTGGCATTCATTGATCAAGTAGCTAGTACTGCTTTCAGTTGAAATTTATAAAATCTTTCTCTTAAAACAATTTCAAGATTCATATGGAACTAAAACTTATGACAAAACTGGAGTACCATAAAGAAAATCAAAATGTCAAATTAAAACAGACATATAAAAAAGGGGTTAAATGTAACTCTGGACAAATTTATTTTTAATTCTAATGAATTCTGGGTCTTCTGTTTCGTGTTCTTTCATGATGTGGGTGATTATGGTTCTCCACGACTTCATATCCTTTGTAGCTCTTATTAAGGTGTCTTTCTATCACCCCCTTCAACTCCATTCTATCAGCTCATTGCGTAGGTGGTTCATTGCTTTCCTCTGTCCCTCTTGCCATATGTCGTGTGAGTGTCAAATTCTTCAATCCTTCTTTCCTTATGTGTCCTAGAAATTTCAATGGCCTTTAAATGCTAGTTAATGTTGGATACCAAATCTGAATTTGCAAAATTGCTCCACCTTTGGAAAAACCAAAGATATACAAGAAAATACACTTTATTCAAAAAAAAGAGTTTAGCAAAATCCAGTCAATAATAAACCACTGTACAACCCAATTTAAAAATAAAACTTTTTAGCAATAATGACTACAATAAGTTTCTCAATACATCTAATAAGAGACTAATTAAGTTTCTACTAGTAAATCATTTATTTCTGAACAATTTTGATCACTTTAACTAATGTCATTTTTCTTTTTTTTGCATTTTGAACCTAAAACTACCTTCTTCACATTTCAAACTTAAAACTAAATACTTAACAAGTTGTAGCTTTTCCTCAAAAGTGTATTTTTTTTATTACCCACTAATAAAATCTTATTCCCCAAGGAAACAATTTATCATTTTGAAAATTTTAAATCACAACTGAATCTTGAGCATCCTAGGTGGGTAAACAAGCCCACCCCAACAACATACCAAAAGTAAAGGCTATTTAAAGAAATGGTTACATTTGATTCCAAAGTTTTTATATTTTATTCAATATTATAGCAATGAATGAAATTTCAGGTGGTGATACCTAACCCAGAGAAATAGAAAATCTGAAAATTTCTAAAGAATTCACCAATTAAAATCAAGAATTCACAAGTTATGACCTCCTGAAATTTGCTTACATTTTCATGTCAATAGCATTCTGAGAAAATATCTATTTGAAGTATGGGACCTGTTTCCACTGTTTTTCATTGAAATTCAACAATTATAAAGTGGACCCTGACAATAATGATATATTGAGGATAAGTATTCCAAAATAAGAACATATTAAATTCACTAACCCTGGATAAGGGTTAAAATGTTGTGTCCAGTGAGAATTTTTCAACAAAATAATTATGTATACAATTTCTGCAGCTGTTCAACCAATTTAGATATGAAGAATCTTCATTTAGTATATGTTTCATGCTTTCAAAATTGCATAGATTTCAAATTTTTTATTGTGATTGCAAATTTTGATTATTATTTAAATGTTTAAAAATCAAGGTTTCACTTTTTTTTTTTTTTCTCTCAGGCCAATCAATATAGCAAATGATTAAATAATTATTAATTAGATTGTTTATTTATACTATTTATTATATTATTTATTGGAATGCTTGGCAAAACAGTGGCTAAATTTGAACTTTATAAAATCTATATAAATAAAGTGCAGTGTATGAGTGTTTGTTTTTTGATCTCAGCAAATCATAAAAAACCTGAAATAACAGGTAACAACTATTGTAGTTACCTGTGATTAAAAACTAATTTAAAGTTAAATTTATATATCGAACAGAGTGAAAGGTTTAAAAACAATTCTTTCTTAAAAGGTTTAACTTTAATTTCACGTTTCAACACAATTGCAATTCATATTATCTGATTAAACTGTAATTAAAACATAAGTGGGACACAATAATGTTTTGTTTTTTGTTTTTTTCCTTTTTCTAGCATGCATACTTTGATTGAAGTATTTGAATTATTACATAGTTCAGGTTCCCTAATGTTTTTTGAGTGACTTTATATGAAGAGATCATAAAGAATGGTCATTTGAAAATAAAATAAAAATTGCATGCAAAATAAATGTAAACAAACTACAGAGATCGGTTGTGTATATAAAGAAAGATTATGCAGAATTAAGATAAAATAATTTTATTATTTCTAAATTCTAATAACTTTTACCTTCATAGGACACTGAAGATAAGAGGCCAAAGATGCAAAAGCCCTCTACAGGAACTAGCGTAAATTCCACCCAGGGGGTGGCTTCTAGGCTAATGGTAAATAATAAGGATTTCCTTATAGTTGATCCATATATTTTAATAACTTAGTAATTATAATTTTTCCCCCTATTTATTTCTTTATAAATTAGTCAATGATAAATATTGCATTAGTTTTAATTGTATGAGTTTTTAGAATTTCATAAGTATAAAATTATTCTTGTAAATAAACAACCTAGCAATGTTTAATATTTTTGTTCTCAAGAAAATATATAAATTAACTTTCATCATGTGTTTAGATTTTATTACAATTCTAATCATCATTTTAATAAGTATTGCTGAGGAGTGAAAGTAGTTAAAATAATAGTGGTGTCAAAGGAAAAACTGTCCTTTTGACAATTTTTTCACAGGTACATAAGTTCAAAATTGCCAAAATTTTATTGTTTTTAACTGGATACAAAATCAAAATGTTTAGAGAGAACACCAACATATTGGTATCAGATTGCAAGAGAAACCCCCAAACCTGCTAAAGAAAGGCTTTTGGGATTACATTCTTATGTCTATCAATGAACATTCATAGTTTTGTTTTAAGTAAAACAAACAATGAACCAATATGAATATGTGTCCATATTTTTTTTTTTCTCACCCTCAGTAAAATAATCAGTTTTTAGGTCAGAGAGAGGAACGAGTCTGTATAGCTACTCAACAACTTTTATGGTGGCTTATTCAAGATCTAATTTAAAAGGAATAGAGAGGTTCGGCTACAGTTTGTTTTGCACATCTCCTCGGTCTTTTGAATAGGAGTAGAGATTTATTTCTAGTTTCATTTTTAGGATTGGGTTTCTGGTTCATTCTAAAGTCTTCTCATTCTCTTTCACTCCCAGTAACACCTTGTGTCATAGTGGCATTATCATCTTTCTTGGAGTGAATTGATAAAAAAAGCAGAGAGAAACAGCAAGTAATCTACCTACTGAGTAGATGATAATGGATATCAAGAAGAAAAAAAAGGGGGTGATGATAATGGGCGAAAAATTAGTTAGAGCCACAAAATACAGGATGTTATGCAGAGCTATGATTGTCAACATCCTGGAAGGACTTGGCACACAAAAGAAATTGTCATTTGCAAAAAATGGGATAAAAACCAATGGAATTTTTGTTGGTCTTTTGATTAAAACTATAGTTGGCCAAAGCCAATGACAAGTTACTCAAAGAATCATTTTTCCATCCATCTAAATGCAATAAAATTTTAAGAGTAAAGAATTTTTTTTTTCTTTTTTCAATGATGTTCACTCTGCACAAGCACAAGAGCCACCTGAGGTAGAGGGTTACAGAATAAAAGGCGCAGGAGATATGTGGGGATGATAACGTTTAATCCTAGACGTGAACAGGTTAAGATTGTAGTAATTGGAGATGCCTCCTCTTGAGAATAGATTCCACAAAGCAGTGTTTCATGGGAAGAGATGCTGCTTGAGAGGAACTTACTTCTCATCAATGGAATACAGAGAGAGAATGAGGGTGGTTCGCTACAATGTGCATGGAATGGCATGATGGTTATAACTGATGGATCTAATGTAGTTCCTTAGTTCCACCAGTTAGCACTTAATAAGATTTGATAAAATATACTTGTGGTGTCCAGACTCAATGTCAATATTCAATATTGTCGAGAAAATGGACAGATTATGAAAACTACTTTTTAACACTTATCCAACATGACAGCAGACATACTGATAACAGCCTGAACTACCTAAATCTTAAAAACTGAAATCTCATGATGAACAAGTGGTAAAAGGTATATGGCAGTGAAAATGTTCCAACAATTTAACTGGATAAAGAAGTTGCTTTGAGATGAGTGAACAGACGAGCAATAGGAAATTTAAAATGTCTGGAAGGCAGCGATCTTGATTGCATTTGACAAACAAATACTGGCCTTTGCTCAACTGGAATTGTCTCACTCAATTTCTGGAGATACAATGAATGAAAGCTGCTGATACACTTTCAAAAATCTAAGTTGAACCCCATTTTCAAACCAAATGAAAATTTGGGACAGAGGCGCTTTCCAGACAGTCACATTTCAGAACGAACGGCTTCGATTTTCAGCTTCACTGATGAAATTTATCAGTATTTTTATTGTAATATTCCATTTTACTTTAACTTTGTGGCAGATTGACATTTTAAAAGAAATTTTCTTTTCAGAGAAGCAAAATAAAAAGTGTCTAGTTTTTCAGTAGAAAAAAAAAAAAAATAAAAAGATACTACACTTTGATCTCAAGCAGATGCTTCACTTGAACTCTCATGCACAAAAGCTCCCCAAGATTTATTTAGAACTGGTTCTAAAAGAGATTTTGCATTCAAGGTTAATCCCATTTCATTCCCTAAACAGCCCATTTCCCCTTTTGCCAAAGCTATTTTAATCCTGGCAACAACAGGCTTGTTTAAAGAAACATGCTGACAAAATAAAAACCTTTAAGAGATTTTCAAAGGTAAATTTTTCTGAAGAAAAAAAAAAAAAGCTAACATACAGAGCCAGTCAAACATCTAAAAAACCCTGACTATTATTTGACAAGATCACATGATAACAAACACTAAGATGACAGCTTGAATATCAACAGTTTTCACTAACTTTGACTTCTTTGTGACCAAGAGAGGGGTCAATACTAAAATCCAAGATATTACCCTAGTCTATTAAAATTTGGAATACTTTGGTATATGGTGCATTAAGAAAGCAACATTTAACATATTTTTATTTTTACTGCTTGTTAATGAAAATCAGTTCGATGTAAACAATCAAATAAAAAGGCAAAATTTTGCGTATGGAAGTGTAGAAGCAAAATTGCATGAAATGAAAGCAGACACTGCAACAAGCAGTGTCTGCTTTGGGAGGCATAATATGATATTTTAAGCAGTTTCAAGAACTGTTCTGATCACAACAGTATTTAGATTACTAGAAACAGTCGGAAAATAATGATATTTTACCTATTGCAATGGTGAAACAAAGTGAGAGAGACAGCTTAGATTGTTATTTGCATTTTTAATTTCTGATAAGATTGAAAAAAAAATTATAAAAATTGTAGAGACCGACCCTCCGAAAACATTGAATAAGTTAATTTTCTCAGCATAGCTTAGATGTGCCACAAGGCCAAAAGTATAGGGCACCCAGTGAAGATCAAATTCACTATTCAGTTGTAATTGACTTAGTGACAAGCTTGCTAAGTATTACACCACATCAAAGTGCCACCAAAAACAAGGAAACAATTGTTGATGAGTAATCAATCAGAATCAAATTCACATTAATATAATTTTACAAGATAGTATCTATTTGACATTTTCAAAAGCAAACTTAAGCCATCAACTTGGCCCTGGATCTGGTACCAACTCCCAGCCCCTGAATATAAGATTATTTGCTTAAGGGTTATCTCAAATCCACCAGCTGCGGAATTTGTCAGAAGCCTATTGATCATGAGTATATAACCAATTAAAAATAGGGGTGGTGTTTCACTAAATTAGATTCCAAATATTTAAGCACAGGTGTACAAAAATGCCAAATCTCCAAACTGGGTGGTGGTAACATGAAATTTCTTTGAAAGTACTATGTTATATATGATGCCTTAACTTTTGGTATTGATAAGAATTAAGCCTATTACACAGGAAGGAGAAAAACAATACTCCTTACAAGAACGAGGAATTTGCCCTGACCTGTAGAGCATGAATGTTGAGAATGGCACCCAGTTATTGCAACCAAGAAAAAAAAAAAAAAAAATCCTCCCTTCTCTTAACAACAAGGCATTATCACAAGTGCATACTTGGCATCATTTAGTGAAAGAAATTCTTTGGAGATTAGAAATATATTTTCTTGTTTTACACAGTTTCTCCAAAACCGCTATATGGATAGTTTATATATATGCTTATAGAGACAATTTGACACTTGTAATATTAATGACCCTCAACAGTCTCTTAGAATTAACAGTAGACGATTTATTTATTGTACTAAGAGTTAAATCACAGTGAGCACGCACAATAAAACCAAGCAGACATTTGTGATTTATGAGCCCAATGAAAGGTTTTCAGCTAAATTATAGAAATGTATTAATGTTATTTGTACTGAGAATGATTAAAGCAAAACTTTCACACTTCTAATTAAAAAAAATAAGGGTTTGCTTATACTGGTCTGCAGTAAAGAGCCAAAATCTCCTAAAAAGGCATGAATTTTGCACCATTTAACCAATTTGGACTTTTTTTTTTTGTTTGTTTGTTTTTCTGGTAAAAGAATTTACAATATTGAGATTTATGAAGAAATTTAACTATATATCACAGTGGGCTCACACAATGAAGCCAAGTAGACATTTGTGGTTTTTGAGTGCCAGGAATGATTTTCAGCTCAATTATAGAAATGGATTAATATTATTTGTACTTAAAAGGGAGATTAAACAAAACTCATATTTCTAATTAAAAAAATAAGGGTTTCGGACAAAATTCCTGAAAAGCGCATCAATTTTGCATCTAAACCCACTTTAAACTTTTTAGAGGTTGGGGTATTTCAAATGCCCAAAATGTATTTAGCAGTCTCAAAATACATAAAAATAGCAGTTTAGATCATGATTTTTTGATAAATACAAGGGAAATCAAGTCAAACACTGATATTTGGTACTCAGCATGTGGTGCCCAAAAGGGGGTAATAATCAATTTAACATATGGAATGAATCTAGTATGTTTTAAATATCTCCCTGAGAATAATGTTCTTACATTCTTCAGATTTCAATTATTTTAATATTTGGAACCTTACACTAAAAAGGAGAAAGAAATATTGTATCAGGCATTTTTTGCTAGCATTATTTAAAGATTAAAAAAAAAAAAAAAAAAAAATGCAGCAAAAAATTGTGTTGATTTGACAATTTTTTTTAAGAGACCCCAAAACTCACTCGATATAAGTCACTTTTGAAAAAGAGTATCAAGTTAAACCTGTGTCTCTAATAATATTGATTTCAATGACGTTCTGAGTAAAAACAAGACAGAAGAAAGCAATTCTCCAGAACTGATCATCTAAAAAAAAAAAAAAAAAAAAAAAAAAAAAAAAAAAAAAAAAAAAACATAAATTTCAAATAATCATAACTTGACAAACACTTGGATTGAAGACAAAGTTAGACCAGTTATAAAATCTTGAGACTGTAATACTTTCAGACAAGAGATAAAACATATCACTTAGGAAATGGTCCAAAAATGGCAAATATTTGCTTGCAAGACCACTGTGAGCATTGCCTAGTGTCTGTAGTTGCTACTCAATATTTTATTTTGAATGTCTGTGATGGCTCTAAACCAGGCTAGATTCCAGGTTTCAAGATAATAGCATTTGATTTAAAAATAAAAAAAAGCATCATTCACAGTTCAGAAATGGATCCAAAGAGATATCCGTGACTGACTGAGCTGTATTTGTTATCTAAAGATCATTAGTCAATTTAACCATTAGCACACTGCATTGTTAATATTACTTCTCACTGCATTCTTTTTCAAGGACTCTCAATTGCAATATCTTTATTGTTAATTTCACTCAGTTGTTTTCTGTTGCCATAGCAGGATATGATAATACAACTATGAAATTCAAACATGCTATTCTTCAGGAATCAGAGTCACTTTCAGTGACAGGGTAAATTTTTTCTACAGCAAATGAAGTCACAGAGTAATAGAAGTTAAGGGAAAATTTACTTAAGCCCCTTTTTGTCCTAATAGGTTATAATTTCACACCCTCATGTCAATCTATGCCCATAGACTCCACCAAGGAGTATAGAGGTCACAGCTCTCAACTCACTAGGCATTGATGTCGTTGTTTCTGCAGCAAGGAGATTTTTAATTTAGAGTTCTCTTTCCCCTAGACCAATTGCCAACCAAAGCCGAAGAGCAAAAATTAAATTTCTCCTTGTCTTTCAGTCCACAATGTTGGAATTCACAGTAAAGGAATCTATGAAGAGTCTAAGACTTAAAGAGACACAGCAAAAAAAAAAAAAAAAAAAAAAAAAAAAAAAAAAAAAACTCAATTAACCTTGGACACCTTACTATAAAACAATTTAGTTTCACACTCACAGATCAGTACAACTATAGTGAGTTTGATACTAACTGGTTGTCCCCTAACCTAACAAATTCACAAACTGTCAACCTACCTCCAGATGAAAAATATAATCATCAATATGATAAAACAACAATGATTAACACAGAAGTTTTCAGAGCCAATGGGTACCCTGCATATGAAGCCTTATGCCATACTTGGCAGAATTTACTAAATATCAATAATTATCACCATCGTTTTGTCCCCCCCCCCACTATTTTAAATGTCTTCCAG
Organism: Acanthosepion pharaonis; assembly: GCA_903632075.3. NCBI lineage: Eukaryota > Metazoa > Mollusca > Cephalopoda > Sepiida > Sepiidae > Acanthosepion > Acanthosepion pharaonis. Next base: position 437,255 of record CAHIKZ030001384.1, on the reverse strand, counting down.
ACAGGTTTAAATTACATCAAAATACAAAGTGGTGATGCTCATTATCACAAATTCAGATTAAGATAAAATCATGATGTAAATGTTTTAGTGGCTAAAAATAATCTGTTTTTTGGGTGTTTTTTTTTTTTTTTAAGCAACCTCTTAATTCCAACTCAAAGCAAAAATAAGTAAATTTTAGCAAAGAGATATAATTAAAATGAGGACAAAAAGAGGAAAATGACTACAGTTGTCTAATATGAAAGAAAACATAATAAACTAAACAGATGGAAAGATGGTTAAGACTGAATGTCATTTATTTTATAAAAATATATACCAGTCTCAATATATTACTGATACACATGTTTTTTCCTTTAGTCAATTGTGCACAAATCTTTTTTACTTTCTTGACAAATGAGGAGCGATAACCGGTTAGCTTATTTTATTTCATTTATTGTCTTTATTGCTTCAAATTTCCTTTTTAGTCAGTTGTGCACAAATATATTACTTTCCACATTCAAGATCTGACAAGTGCAGAACAATCAGCAGTTAGCTCATTCTGTTATTTTCTATTTCCTTTTGTATTAAACTATCAGAGTCGTTTTCCTTTTTTTTTTGTCCCTTTTAATTAAGTCTATTATTTTTGTTATAATCTTGTATTCCCAGCAAGAGGTTCAAATAAATAAAAATTAAATGTCTTACTTTTAAAATAAAACCGAATCTACATTAATAAAGTGGTTAGAAAATTGTCAAATAATTCAAGTAACATATTCATTTGTGATTCCTACCAAAATACAGAAAATAAAAGGCAATTAAATGTTGCATTTTACAGCATCAAGAGAAGAGGGAATGCAAGTGGAGGAGGAGTTTAAAAAAAAAAAAAAAAAAAAAAATATTCCTTAGCCTTTTCTAAAGACAATGGTGTGAAGTGCCTGTCGCTGCTGCAATATCTCCAGCCAACATGAGAGATCTATTGCAATAGACAAGTGCAGTTTTCCTGGTCAGCATGTGCAAGCTAACAAAACAGGGCCAAGTGCAGGGATGAATGCAATAAATCCAAAACAAGAGAAGAGAGTCAGTAGCAGCAGTAGCTGCAGCTAGGCCCATGAAGCTCCTCAAAACTGATAGCAAGCCAAACAGAAAAGCAGCAGAGAAAGATATCTTTGCTCCCAATCACATACGAAAAAAAAAAGGTGGTTTCATGCCAGATTAGGGATATCCCTGACCCTACAAAAAAAAACAGATCTTTCAAGTAATCAGCACTATACGGAGTTAAACAGTCTATGAAAAATAAAGTTTTGATACCAGGTTAGGAATATCCCTGATTGTAAACCTTTTGTAAATCAATAAGCATTCTTCTTTGTGAACGTCCAAATTAGAGGTCAATACAAATAGCAATATTCTTGTCACATGAAAACTTAATCATTGCATTTTAACTTAATACAAGATTATCTTTACAAAATTGTTTCCTTGTATTTTTTAATAGATTTGTTGTTTTCTTTGTGAGCTATTTAAAGCCAAAACACATTTCAGACTGCTTAGGGTACCCAGTGTTCCCAAGTACTGACCAGGCTTGACAATGCTTAACTCTGATAATTGAACCAGAACCAGTGTGACTTGCATAATAAAATCTGATATTGCAGCAATTCTAGGAAGATCAATTTATTCCTTAATAACAAGACGAAATCGATCCCCTACTTTATGTCCAGTGACCACATTAAATATTTAATGTAAAAAATGTCTTTAAAATTTTCCCAATATTGTTTGGTTAATATTAATTTTATTGCAAAAACATTGACTTGCATAAGAATGATTTATTTTCTAAGGCTTATCAGTGTTGTGAACTTATAAAACCCTTTATTTTGCAATCAGCACCATCACTTGATGGGATACCAATAGTGTTGAAACAAAATTGCAATTTTTGTAGAGATATTATAATTTTATTTTTATATATATTTATATATATATATATATATATATATATATATATATATATATATATATATATATATATATATACCACCAAAATAGACTACCCACAATGCACCACTGACTCGCATATATAAATAGCCGAGAAAAATAACAGCCCTCGCAGCCTGACAATTGCATCTAGCATGAAACAGACTGTCGCCTCTAAGTGTTGACTTCTATGTTCACTTTTATATTTACACATGCTCTATATCTGATATTGAGCACTTTATCCCATAAATATAGCACATCCTAAGACTATATTTCTTATATATATTTCAATAAAATCAAAGAATGCTAAAAATAAAAGTATTTAAATTTAATATTGTCACAATGAGCGGATTTTGAGTATTGGAATGTCACATGGTTAGCTGTATTCTCATAAAGCAAAATTTCAAATTTGAAAATTTATTTCGTGTTCCTAATATAGCCTATAAATATGAGATCTGTTAATAATAAAATAATTCTATCTGACCCTGATGAGTGGCATGTCTATGAAACTTTAAAATCAGTCCTAGATAAATATTTGGACATTCTTTGATTTATTGATAATTTTTGCTCTTATTGAGCACTTTTTTTAAGACAAGATTCTGCTTGTCTTGACAGGTGTTGAATTCTACAATCTTATATATTTTGGTAGGTGTTATTGGATTTGTGCGAAAATATATAATCTTCATTCACTTAAAGCAGTTATGGGGCAAAAAATAGGTTGACCAGTTCTAGCCAATTTAAGGACATGTTTATTATATAAACTGACAAACAGTCCTAAGAATGTTTCTTTTTTTTAAAAAGAAACAAATATCTCCTCTGCAACTGGAGTTTCACGTTTCCGATCTTCAGGCTGGCATCGTTATTATCAGCATTTGTCACAAAATTTGATTCCACCATGTTGTTTGAATTGGTCAGCCATTGTAAGGATCACAGTGACGTTCCAACACTACATTAGCAAACCTCATATAATAATTGAATGAGAGTAGATAGCACAAACTAATTGACAGACTGATTCAATTGGCTTGGTACTAATAAATGTTAACTGAATGTGTATTTCCATTGAACATTACCATCAAAGCTTGTGCAGTCTGGGTGCTTTCCAACATCACCTTGCATATGTGCATCATATATCTCTCTATAGACAGAGTATCTCAAATGTTGTAAGAAAAACATACTCTTAATCCTAATCTAATGATATTCTTGGTGCTGACCTCAGTGTCCATATTTATGGATAAAAGTTCTCAATATCAGGGATAGTGTATGTAAATATAGGACTAGACACCGAGGTCAGCACCAAGTGTTGCCAGTCCGTTCCATACTTGAACACAATTTTCATATATTGCGTTCAAGCATGAAACACTGCCATCACTTGGTACTGACCTCCATGCCCACCGATGTGCGCGCGTGTATATATATATATATATATATATATATGTAAAATTTTAACAATTGATATTATTAAGTGATATCAGCAGAAATTTTAGGATATATTTATGATAAATTTTGTATGTCAGTCTCTGGTTATAATATGTTTTTATTAGAAATAAAAACAACCTATTTGACAAATGTAAGATTTTATGTAATTAGAGGGTTATTCATTATATTGGAAATAGAGTGATATAGTTACTGACATTATTTCAGACATATAAGGATTTCTATGGGTCATAAGAAAGGCAAGAGCTCAAAATTGAACCAAGAGATTGTAAAGTTATTGAGTGATGGGAACAGAACACTGGAAATTAAAAAAAAAAAAAAAAAAAAAAAAAAAATTGCAAGAGCACAATCAAAAATAAAATTTAAAAAACTGACAAAAAAGATCGGCTTCAAGAATATCATAAATAAAAATTTGATAAAAATGAAAAGGTGGATTGACAAGCAAGAAAATATTTGAAATTGGTGTTGCAAATATAAACCAAGAAAAAAGATATGGATCATTAAGGACCATGGAAAAAGAGACAAAAGTCACCAAACTTCTATGTCTAAATAAAAATTGCAAAGAGAAAACATGAAATTCAGGCAAAGAAGGAAATGAAAACTGATTGTACATATATAATTTTTAGTGATGAATGTAGAGTTACATCGGTTGGACCTGAAGTCTGGACTTGCAGTGGTATTCTTCCTGGGAATAGTCAACCAACGCTACTTAGTATACAACAAAGAGGAAGGTTGAGTAATATTTGGGATTGGTATTATCAGGAGTAAAATTATGGATCCTTTTAAAGTTGTTGATGGTTTCAGGATAAAAGCAGAGAACTACTTTTCAAACAAGCTGTCTTTTTTAATTGGGACACCCTAAAGAATATATTCACCCAAGACACTTGTTCATATTTTAAAATGCAAACTATTGCCCATGTTACAAAAATAATAAAAATAAAGTTTTGAAAAACACTAAATTAATGAAAACCTCCCCAGTATTCCTACATCAGTGTTTCTCAACTAATGCACCCTGAAAGGTAGCCAAGTGTGCTAAGTTAGGAGAAGAGAAATGAATTTATTAAAAAAAAAAAAAAAAAAAACAACACTTTAATCTTTAAAAAACTACAGACACCAATCTGTTGTCTGGTATTTTAAACTGGATGCTAAATTCCTTAATCTGTAAGGAGTGGATAATCCTTTTCCTTTTAACTTTAAGGGATTTAAAGCAGCCCCTAAAAAAAAAAAAAAATCTTTTAACTACAAAATGCTAAACCAAAATTTCCATATTTTAAATTTTATAACTAAATTTTCCTTCAAGTGTGCCCTGAAGTGAAAAAAAAAAAAAAAAAAAAAAACCACGTTGAGAAATACTGCTCTAGATATTAAGTAAATAGAAAACTCATGGCCCATCAGTAAAAGATGGATATGAGAATAGAAAACAATATTCAAGCAAAGATCTTTTGTAAGCAATAAAAACTGCTACAAGTATGTTATACTGGAACACACCTATTCTATTGTTAATAGACTCTCCCACCTATAATAAGTAGAAGTAGTAGCAGTCGCCAGACGCTCAAAGAGTTGGTCAGTCAGTTGATGTCGGACGACCATTAGTCGGATACTAGAAGTATCAGCGACCACCACTAGATTTCTCTGCATCATTAACTATCATATCAAGTTCCTAACGTTTTGTACGTCCAACCTATTTTACGACCGACTTAGTGAAATACAAGCCTCCACTGTGAAACTACTCTATAACAAAGTAATATTAAGTTGAAACAATTGAAATTGAAGAAAAATCAACGATTGAAAAAAACAGATGTAGGTTATAGAATATTAAGGAGCTTATATTAATATTAAATTAATATGTGGATGGAATATGTATTAATCAAATTTAAATGTTTCTATGGCCAAAAATCTTTTATTTTCATAAAACTAAAAGCTTACATGCCTAAAACAATTTATTTCCAAAATTCACATGATTTATTGCTCACATAAATATATGTGGAGACACAGTGGAGTAATGGACTGTAGCTCAGATTGAAAAATCAGAGGGCTCAGTTCAAATTCCAGTCAAGTTCATTACATTTACTTATGTACTAATATTCTTAGGGAAAGGTATGAATTCATTCCCACCACCACTCCCAGCTGTAGGTAAAAAAACAGGACAGACTGAGTTCTATAGCTTTGCATGACAACCAGTCTAGGTGCAGGAAAAACTGAATTCAAAACCTCCCACTATAATAGGGCAGTCTAGGAGTTCAAATCTGGAGCCAGAGTCCCTAAGACTGTCTGATATCATGTTTTGTTCTAGCAACTCCTGTGCCAACACCAGTGCCAAGTTATATTGGCCTCTGCTTTCCCTTGGGCAACATCATTGGCATGGAGAGGGGAGACATGCTGCCTAGGCAAAGACCAATCTCGCAGAAGAAACCCTGCACTCTTCGGGCACAGATCCATGATCTTTCAAGACTGATGGATGCCATATAAATATATGCTGAAAACTATTTTTTAAACAGTAACAGTTAATTCCAATTTTACTGTATTATATTGTTAGAATTTATTATGTAAGTCACAGTATATACATGACTAAGTGAATGTTTTAGTAGTTAAAAACAATGTGGAGGCAGAGAGAATTTGATCCATCACCAAATTTGGGGACTAATGAGGCTCAAGAAATGTTAGAGCAAATAAAATGCAAAACAGAATTTTTTAAAATTCATGCGAGGGACCCATCCATCACTTGACGTTAACATTGAATGGTGGATGGGTCTCTCACATGAATGTCAGCAACAGCTACAAACTTTAAAATTCCCATATAAAGAAATTACTTATCATTATGCAAAGCAGATTATACAGCAAGCAAACTTAACTATAAATGACAACTTAAATAGTAACTATCACCATGGTTTTATAGGTTTGTAACCAATTGCAAAGAAATAGGGGAAAATGAAAAAAAAAAACAAACCCATTTTATTAGATCTCCCAGATTCAATAAATTTAAAAAATTTGTAACAAGACTGGTTAACAAAAAACCAATGGCCAATCAATGTAAATTAAATAGTAAAAAGTGATTTAATGCCAACTCAAAAGGATTCAACTTGAGATATGACTGCTATCTGTTGGGGATTGAAGCACAAGTGGTTATAAATTTTACATTTGTTACCCAAAGACAAACTGTGGTATCATGTTTTAAAATAACTGGGGAGTTAAGATAAATAAATTTCTGCTAGGTTTGTGTGTGTGATATATATATATAGGAAACTCTATGCCATTGTAGAAAACGTTTACTTGTGACATGTTTTTTCCTTCAGGACTTCATTAGACTAAAGTTGGTAGGACTGCACATGTGCATGACAGAGGGGGTGCTGGGAACTTTAGAACTTTTTTTTATTTAGCCGAATTCATTTAGTCTTTTTCTTTCCACCACTTTTGTAAGTCGGTATTCCACACTGATATTAGAAGATCTGCCAGGATTGGTGAAATGTTGTAAGAGCCAGAGCACAAATTTCCCATAGATGACTTTGCAATTAAGTCACTCTCTAGGCATTTACATTGTAGAGAGTGACTTTATCACTGTTCTTTATATATATATATATATATATATATATATATATATATTAGCAGCGTTGCCTGTGCTTGATTCAAAAATCGTATGACTCATATAGCAGTCACTATCACTTATAATATTTTTGCTCTTCCTTGCCTTTAAAGGAGTGCCCTTTGGCGTGCTGATGTTGCTACATGCCTTACTTCTTGCCTATCTCACACTGCAAATTTTTTCTAAGCTCTATACTAAACATTAAATCTGTTACGAAAAAAGAACTAAACAAAAACACAAAACGATCAGCTTTAAAATGACTCATAACTGGAAAAAAACGAATGAAAAAAGAATGTTAACAACAAATACTTTTTCACACCCAACCCAGTTCTGTGGAATCAGAATCAATGTTGAGTTTAAGCAAGCGAATGAGCCAATTGGAGTAAAGTGCCATGCAGATTTTAATTTTTCCCCACTTGTGACGAATACAGCTATCGATTTCTTGCATGCTAGTTAACATTCGTGTCAGTCAGCTGTTATAGAATCTTCCTGCCTATTTGTGGCAGCCAGCTATAGGCTCTCACTCTGGCCAGTAGAAAATGGCTGCAAACTACATGAAAACTGCCGTAGAAGAATGAAAAAAAATCGATTATTTCCACTATCGATGGGAGTTGGGAAATGCAAAGTCAGTCTTGGCCTTCCCGCTAACTTGGAGCATGTACATGTAAATTTTGGTGCAAATCCGTCGAAAATTGCGGCCGTGCATTCATTGCACACATCCACACACATGTATATATATATATATATATATATATATATATATATATATATATATATATATATATATATACACACACACACACACACACACACAAATATATTCATCCAAGTCCAGGGCTGGTGCAGGTAGAATAAAATTCTGGTAACCAAAAACACAAATTTTTAAAAGCGCGCTAGTGTAGAAACAAATTGCAATTTTTGTAGTGATATTATAACATGCATATGTTATAATTTTGAATAAATATTATATATATGTGTGTGTGTGATGGGCTCTCTCATCAGAGATGACAAATTAAAGAGGTGCTCAACTTTTATGGGCACATGTCTCCCAAGACTTGCATGTGTTTTGCAAACATGTGCTTTAACTACTTTGCTCAAATAGTTGAGAGTCAATTGCAACAAGTTTCTGTGAGTGGACAGCAAGGCCTTATTTACTGCATGTGACAAAGCCACAGTGGTCGGTAAAACTATCATTGATAGGAGCAGCATGCTGACAAGTTTCTTTAATATTTGTACGCAGTTGATCTTAATGTTAGTCAGCTTTGTTCAAAGCTTTGTAAAGATGAGAAGCAGGACAGGCACGAGCTTCTTTACTCTGACGCTTTGTTTTCCCAGGAAGAAAAGGTGATGCTGCATTGCTTCAGATTGTCATTGAGTGAATCTGGAGTGATCAGCAGTTGAACAAGGCCAGTAAACTCAAACCTTAAGTCATAATGACTTGTGACTTTATATTAGCATACCCAGTCCCAACTTCCAAACAGTATTGTCTACTAATTTTCATTTCCAAGATGTGGGTCAACTCATGGTATGGTATTCAGGAGATTGCCTATCAGAATGCTAATATTCCAACATGATGTATATTTCAACCACAGATTAGGTTTACTTACTTTTTTATTGTATTTTTCAAATAAGATGATGTATATCAGGATCAAAATTACGAATAAACTGTCCAAAGTTTGTTTTTCTTCTTGTTTTGTTCAAGTACTTTCAATGATCCAGTCATTATCAATAACCGAGTGTTGTCAGTATGAGAAACATTTTGTTGACTAAATCCTGTCATTCTTAGATTGCTGGAATTACCCTCCATTCAAAGTCAGGACATACGTAACAGTTAAAACAGAAAAGCAGGTATCAAATATTCATTGATATCTTTGAATATGTATTAAATATCATACACATTAAGTATCCTACACACACCTCAATGTACCATCTCCTGTGGAGAAAAATTTTATTTAAGGTGGCTTGTATTTTTTTTTTTTGTGTTTAATCATCTCTAGAATTTGAGTCTGCATTGGCTGAATGTACTTAAACTAAACAGAAAAAAAATCATGAACTTTGGACAAGTCACCCAATAATTTCAATCGCCATGCACATCGAGGCGGTATTTAAGTTAGCTCCTGCAGAGGTCTCTTAATTACGCATTCATCATAGTAGGTAGGTAGGAAGTAGATACCAGAACCAACAATAAACTACAGAAGAACTCAAAATTGACCGCTGCATTTAAGTATTACATTAATATTTAAGCTTACTTTTTAAAAGTTCAACAATTCTTCTGCCACCACTTAATTTTAAGACAATTTGATGTCCATAGGTCCTTACTTTCTGTACAAACAATTATTTTTATTTCATGGGGGCCTTTCGCTTGATTTCACAATTAATTTCAATTATTCTCAAGCAATATAAATTGTTATCATATAAAAAAAATTGCCCCCTCCCCAAACTGCAATTGTTTTCGGCAAAAATAATTGCAGTTATGAAAACTTGAGAATAAAAAATTTCAGGATTGTACAACTGGATCCGATCTGAAATGTTTTTAATTTGCTCAGAGTTGGCCTGATTCCAAAATGGTATGATATGTTGAGCTACAAGCTCCAGGAGTAAAGTTGAAAAAGCGTTACACTGACATCCACACACACATGTGTGTGTGTGGTATATAATGGAAAGTGCCCAATATCTGTGATAGAATTAACATATTCAGTTGTATGGATATTAGTTTGTAATGCTGGGTTTCATGCTTTTTTTGATCAGACAAAGTTTTTCTGATGATATATATATATATATATATATATATATATATATATATATATATATATATTACTAAAAATTATTTTGATGTTACATGTGAAATGTACATGTGCTTTGGTTTAAATACAATTTTTTTTTTTTTAATTTATTCCAAAGAGTATGAATTAGTGCTACCATTTCAGAGACTTAATACACACACAAATATCATAATACCTCCCCTATCTGAAACACTGGTATTTATGTCTAAATCTAATTTACAAGTATGTACACACACACACATTTATATATATATATATATATATATATATATATATATATATATATATATATATATATATATATATAAATAAAATCAATTCACCCCAAGCAAGGCAATAATGCCACTAACACACAAGGGGTTACTGGAAGTGAAAGAGAAGGAAAACTTTAGAATAAACCAGAAACCCAATCCTAAAGCAGGAACAAGTAATAAACCTCTATTCCTGTTAAAGAATTCTGCTTTTTAAATCATTAAAAGTAAAAAGCATCCAAAAGAAGCTAAAACAAAAGAAATAAAAGGCAATTTATTAGCAACCTGATCCTGGTTACTTACTAATGAGATATTCTGTTGTCATGGTAACACATAGAATGTTTACTTCTTGGTGTCAAGCAATGCCTCCTCTTAACAACAAAACATATAATTAAGAAGGGGAGATCAAGGTATGTGATCCAGAAATATATAATGTCATATATATTGCTTTATGTTATAGAATAGATTGTCAATAAAACACTTACAAATACAAATCATTTTTTTCTCAATCATTTCACCCCAAGCAAGAATATAAAACCACTAAGACACAAGGTTACTGAATGTGAAAAAAATACAAGAAAAAGAAAAACATTATTAAGGAGAGAGAACAATAAAATGTTATGGCAGCGGGAAAGTCACTGAAGTAGAGATGCCAGGTCAGAACCAATAACATTGCAGATTATTTGGATTTAACAAGGATCTCTAAATACAAAACAGAAGCACTAGATCAGATGTGACAGCAATCTGGAGAGAAACACAGTGAACCAACTTTCCTAGCAGCAGACCTAGCAAATGATTCAATGTAATTTTCCCACTTTGTGTCAGTAGAAAATGTTAGCCTGAGAAGGCGCAGAGAGTCACTCTCCTGGAGGTTAGCGCTAGCCATACAAAAATGTTCTCTAAGACAAAAGAGATTAAATATTGAAAATATGGTTAAAAACAAAACTACCCATTTTTGTTTTCATTTTAGCATCACATAATTTTGGTAATGTATGCACAGACAGTGGAACAGATATAAGCATGTAAAGTGTAAAGAGGGATTGACAAACTGGGTTCAAATTCCAGTTGTGTCCACTTTCAAACTAATGTCCTTAGAATAGTCATAGAGTCAGTCTCTCCCCATCTTCTAGTGATGTCTTAAATAGCAAGATTCTAAAGCCTTGAGTAGGTAACCAGTCTAAGAGAAAGAAATGGAATTCCAAACAGTGGAGAAGGCAACAGGAAACCACTGCTTTATCATTCTATTGCTTTCCATGGTTTATCAGCTCTTTTCCAGGTTATTTAAAGCTAGAAAAATATTATTTTTTTAGATTGTAGGAATTTTTTTTGGGGGGGGGGGAGATAATAATGGTTTAGTAATACAATATTACTAATTAACCCATATCTGGGGGAAGAAGAGGTGGAAATTTATAGAACCATGACCATCTATGTTAGTGGTACTCAGCCTATTTTGCTTAATGCCCCCTTTTTACCATAAGTCAGGATGGCATTCACCCCTTCCTTTCCAAAAAGGTGCATTCCAAATAACATGCATATATTACTGAAAATCTGCATTCCTTTCCCTGTGAGTACATCTACATGGATTATTTTTGGAGAGGTAAAAAAAAAAAAAACATAAGGGCTAGCAGAAAGAAAACCCAGCATGACCTCTCAGTTGCGCAGACCCATACACATTGTGGGTTGTGCTGCCTTAGGGAGTTCAAAAGTTGACATTTTGAGTCTACCAATCAGTGTACCCCTCTCAGGAATCAGGGCGGGGTGGGATTCCTGACTGGTTGAGAACCCCTGATCTACATCATGATGAATGCATGCAACATTAAAAAAAAAAAAAAAAAAAAAAAAGAAAGAAAAAATAAACAAACAGACCCAAGTTATGTTTAGCATTAATCAACTTTATGCTTAAAATAATGAGAGAAATTTCAGTTATTTTCTTGACATTGCATTAAAAAATCTGAATCACACTTTATGATATAAAAAAACAAAAAAGGGGAGGGGTAATTGTTAGTTGTATAAAAAAACAAAAAAAAAATTTAGATGGTTGCTTGATCAGTTAGAGTGTGATCTAAATTAATCTGTCTTGACCAAAAAGTACATTTATACAAAACACTTGACATTTCTTCTGTCAACAAGATAAGGTACAAGGAAAAGTAAATGACAGAAACAGGTGCTTTATACATAAAGCATGTTTTTAATTATTCTTATATTTAATATGATTTTTCTTTTTACCATAACATTTTCAATTAATTAATATTTTATAAATTTGTAATAGGCATTTACATATTATAAAGTATAAGAATTACTTTTAATTGCACCCAACAGAAATGTGTGTGTGTATATATATATATATATATATATATATATGTAAAGCTCAAACACTGATATTCCATGATTATAATTTATTACATTGGAATTGTAATCACGATCCAAATCATGAAACCAACAAATTCAAAATTTTTTGAATTTGTAGTCTGATGATTTGGATTGTGATTACGATTCCAATGTAATAAATTATAACCATGGAATATTAGTGTTTGAGCCTTTTATATTATATTCTTACTCTCTCCTGGACATTGAGTTCTACCTGGATTCTATCCTCTTGGGAATTTATGTGTGTGTGTGTATATATTTTATTACTTTTTTAAGTTAATACTTCTATTTGAGTAGACAATCTGTTGATTTGTTAAAGAGTATGTTTATTTTTGTCTACTGGTTTGAATATTCAAAAAAGAGTATTAGAGAAAAATATGCTCTTCCCAGCAGGATTCAAGCCCACATTTCCCTAGGGGAAACCATTGTTAGACGTGATGTGCTTTGGACCTCTAGGTCACAGAGTGCATTAATGGTCAAGCAAAGTTGAATAATGATTTTAAACAGATTTTTCTGACTTTCAAAATAGACTGCTCAGTTTTTTATCCTTACATAAATAAGCATATAGGATTAATAAAAATATAAAATTTGTCACTTATATATATATATATATTTTGAACAATAAAAAATATTAAAAAATTAAAATCTTCATACACTATTCTTTCATCTTTATTATTATTTCAGTTAGATTCCTCCACTAGTTTCGGCCAACATGGCCATCATCAGGAGAAAAAAATTCTCTGCTTGCTGGTAGCAGTGAATGACAGAAATGAAGGTCTTGATGGAGAAAATGAACTTTTGTCTGCAGTTTTCATGTTTTTTTATTTTTTTAACATGAATTTTGGTTAGTCCTTGTGTTGGTCAAACAGTCACTTTTGAGTTGTTATTTAAGAGCTGGATGGATTCATGCTGCTCTGAATTTATATATATATATTGATGTATTTGGACAGCATTGCCTCTTTTATATGAGTTTCATTAGAGGACAAATATTATTTATGAATTTATATGTCCCTTAAGGAACTGCTTTGATCAAACCAAATTCCCGAATAATTATATTGAACATACCACTATATGCCTATAAAGAAGACTCGCATTTCATCTCTCTGACCATAACTCAATTCAAACATATTCAAAGACACACTGAAACCTACCAAACTCTTGTGTTAAACATACTCAGAGAAAATACAATTATAATAGCCTCATCCAGATTCAAGTAAAAGGCTAAAGATAATGAAAAGAAAAGGCTAACACTCAATATCAACCATGAACAAGGCTACAATGTACTGACCACGTTTGGGGAAAAAAATAAGAAAAGCAACCCCTCCAAAAAAAAAAACATTCCCCATCACTATAGACACACACACACACATTTTATATATATATATATATATATATATATAAAACATAAATAAAACCACATGACATTTTTCTGTGACATGTGGATCCAAATTTGAAGCAATCACAAATAACATATGGTTATATGCTGTACCAAGAATAAAAACAGCAGCCAGGGCTATTCATTTTGCACTAATACTTAAGAAAGGCATGAATTCACCACTCTCTGCAATCCATCCTACTGCACAGTATTCTGACAGCCTCATCCATGATGGCTGATAGAAAAGGGCACTCAGGTCAAGGATTAAATCCCCGCTACTCGTATCATACAACTCCCTATTATGTGTAACATGTTAATAGGGAAGGTGGTGGTCAGTATTAAATAATCACTGAAGATGATTATTAAGGGCCTAGCAGTGCTCTCTGAGCAGAGGATCTACCAAGCACAGGTTGAATATGGCGAATATGGTTGTATTTGGACATAAAATTAATTGTATGTAAATTTGATTTTTTAGTAGAATAAGAATAATGTTTAGAATTTTTTTTATTTTTGAATTTACAAAATTGAATTTTAAATAAGTATGTTTATTTTATTTTTTTTCCCTAATACAAAAGTTTAATGGGTATATTTTTTCAAATTTTAATATCAACACAATTGTCATTTTTTATTTATCGAATTATTTTTATTATTTTATTTTTTACACGACTAACAAATCACAGAAATATTTTCTTTTTAAAACTAAATAAAAGATAAACGTTTAAAATTTATATTTGTGAAAAAAAAAAAAACAAAAAAAAAAAGCGATTTTTTAAAATTTTTATTTTATTTATTTATGAAATAATTTTTTCTTAAATATTTTTTATTCTTAGTTAAAAAAAAAAAAACTAACTAAAAAGGATTTGAAGCCATATCGCAGTTATTAAACAAGAATTATGACGGAAGCAAAAATATTTTAAAAACAATTATCATATATATGTAAAAAGTCCTCTTCCCTAAAATAATTTAAAATTTTCTCCCCCCAACAAAAAAAAAAAAATCCAAAAAAAGAGTGGGGGGGATTTTTTTTTTTTTTTAATAATAAATAAAAAACGTAATCTGACCCGTCGACAGATTAACTTTAACATAAATATTTGACATTTTAAGACAAGAAAGAGTTTTTAACATTTTTTCTTTTCTCCTTTTTAATTTTTATACCCCCACCACCTTCGTTCACACATAGTTGGGGCCCCAATTTAAAAAGACATAATGTTCGTTCTGTTTTGGTCATAAAGTGAGGGAAGAATTTCCAATTGATTTCATTACATAAAACGAATACCCACTTTTAGATGACACTGTGGTCAGACTGAGACAGACATACAAGTAAAACATTTTGTAAGAAGATTTAATGTTTTTAAAAATCCCTTTTGGCGGTCTCATAAACTGTAATATTGCCAAATCTCCATGGTAAAAGGTATATGGGTGTTTACCCATGGAGATATTTTATTTATTTAAAAGAAAAAAAAATAAAAGAATACATAAACCTTGCTGTGACGAGGTTCCATGATAGGCCGAGACAAAAAAAAAAAAAAGAAAGAAAAAAAACAGAAAATGAGAGAAAAAAAAAAAGATTAAATTCTCCTTCGTCATGTCCAAAAAATTTAACAAAACCCCGCCAAAAAATCCCCAACACAAAGACCGACATTAACTACGAGTGTAGAAACTGGTGTACTCAGATCGCCGGACTTGTGCACACCGAATACCTTGCACACGACAATTGACCAAAAAGTCGGGGATCAATTTACATATTTGAATCAATGAAAAACCGATCCCCTTCCTCAGCGTACGAGAAATGAGGGACTTGTTTGCTATTAAAATCATCACTAAAATCGATCCCCCATTTTTCGTACACCCCTTGCGCAACCACCCCCGGCGATTTTGGACGGATGGAGAAAATGATCATTTTCCAACCGTTGCGCTAGAACTGGTTATGCTTGGATGTTGTCCGCTTATCAGTTTGGGACTTACCTTCACATGTCTGCAGGTTGTCGTCCGGCTGGGAGAGAAACTGGGAAAGAAATGGCGATTGAAACGACGGAAGGTTCCGTCGTTTTGATAAGTACAGCCGTTAACCCAAGAAAGGACACTTTGCTCGACGATTGTCTCCCCTGACTAGGGACAAGACGCTACACTAGCGCCACCACGCGGATAAAACGTTCGCTAGACAAGGGCACGTAACTCCTTTAATTGCGCTTCGACTCACCCCCCGACGTTCACCATTAACCTACGACTTACCAATTTCTCTTCTTCCTCCTCTTCTCTTCGTTTTTGTTCTTTTCATTGCGTTGTGGCTGTTGTTGTTGTTGTTGTTATTCTTCTTCTTCTTCTAATTATTATTAGTAGTAGTGGTGGTTATTTTTATATTTATATATTTTTATTTTATAGTTTGCTTTATTATATTTTCTATTATTATTATCATTATTGTTATTAGTGATAGTGGTAGTAATAAAATTATTTTTAAGTATGTTTATTTTTATTTTCTATTATTTTTCTTCTTATTCTTCTTCTTATTATTATTATTATTATTATTTATAATAATGATGCTGATAACAGAGGAATTAAAAAATAGTAATTTATGTTATATGTTTTAAAAAAATGATGAAAAATTTGATTGCCATAATAATTCAAAGAAGTGAGCTCTCTCTCATTAATTTCTATCATCAGCAGTGTCCACATCATTTCTCTTAGTAGCAGCATCAATAGCAACTCAAAATCATCATGATCATCATCTACACAAATAATCACCATTATCACTAGAACCTCACCCCTTCACCATCATCATCATAATAATAATAATAATAATAATAATAATCATCACTATAATCTGCACAACAACTACCATTATCACTAGAACCCCCACATTATCATCATTGTCATCATCATCATCATCATCTGTAGAAATAATCACCATTATCACTCAAACCCCTCCCTACATTATCATCATCATCAGCAGCAGCAGCAACAGCATCATCTGTACAAATAATCACTATTATTACTAGAGCCCCTCCCCATCATCATCATCATCGTCATCAACTGTACAAATAATCACCATTATCTCTGGAACACCTCCCTTTCATCATCATCATTATTTGCACAAATAAGCACTAATATTACTAAGACTCCTCCCCCTTCATCATCATCATCAGCATCACTGACATCATTATCATCACCATCATTTTACCTACATTCTGCTTATCAAAATTATCAGAACAAATAATATGATAATTTCAATCCTCTGAATTGATACTATGACAAATTAACCAGGCTTGGTTTAGTCTGGCACAAGGCCAAATTGTAAGGAAAGAAGAAAAAATTGTGCTACACTACTCCTTCAAGCAGGGAGAGCCTGAAAAATCAGCATTTGAAATCTTGATTTTTACTTGGATTATGGTGATGATGGCAGATATACAACAACTTCAGCCACATAGCAGGCGTTTGTTTATTTTGTTACTAGCCTCTGCTTTCATCTCTCTCTCTTTCTCTCTCTCTCTCTCTCTTTCTCTGATTTAATATTCCTCTCTGTCACCTCTGAATTAACCTCCCTCTTTTACACATATCCCTATCTGTCTCTCTCTCCCTCTCTCTCTCTCTCTCCCTCTCTCTCTCTCTCACTATCTCTATTTCTACAAGTTTCAGCTTTTGTAGTGAAAATTGTCACTTTTGCATAAATGTATTATATTCTCTACTAATTAAGAGAACTTAGTTTTGTGGAAGAACAAAGAAGAAAACAAAAGCAAACTGCTCCTGGCTTTAACTTGGGTTTGAGACCTGACCTCAGGCACTGATGGAAGATATCTCCCTCTTGAGTCAGGGCCATGGCAGCAGGGCTAGCACAAGGGTCTTGTGCCCCCACAAATCTATAATATTAGGTCTTCGACTCTACTACACCTCACCTTTATTGTAACCTAATTATGTACAATAATAGATCATATGCAATATAGGCTTAAAATTCAACTAGAAAAATTGAAAATAAATACAATTTATCTAAATACAAATTAGAGACACGTCATAATAGATCAGTCTATCTTAAATAACTCAACAATGTTTTGCGACAATTTTTAAGATCAAATTGAGGTTTTTCTTGTTAAAAAGTTGAATAATTTTAACACATTCATCATTATAGATAAAAAAAAATAGTGAATTTTATATAATGTTTTTAGGCTTAGCATGAGCAAAATAAATTCACAGACTTAGAAGAAAAAAGTCCCCCAGAATAATGTCAAAATCTGTGAAAAATTTTCATCTTTTAATAGTTGAACTTAATTTAATTTATAATATATATAAATGTAGGTAGGAAAAGTCAAATGTTGATGAGATAGCAAGAGTTATAAAACAGTGCTGGGGTCCCCAATCAGGCTTGGACCCCTGGCTGGGGAGTTTGGGGATAATATGCTCCAGCCCTACATGGTAGAATCATTACTCAGATCTAAAGAATTATCTCAGGGCTATTACTGTCATCTTTGTGTAGCTGTTACTTTTTTTGTTATCTTTAAAACTATTCTTCATTGATAGACATTACCAAATTAACCCTAATCTTTTTTTCAATGTAAATATTATTTTTTCTTTTTTGGAGTTATTTATTTTTCCTTTTCATCTCATATTAGATTTCTTGATAATTTCATTATTTTATTCTATAATTTTCATTATCAATAGAGCACAAACAATTTCATTCAGTTTTCAAGATTATCACTGAAATGTTATTTGTTTGTTGGTGAGTTGTTGTGTGGGGGCGGAGAGATAAGATGAGAGATAAGTATTTTAAAATGATCTCATTGTCACCATTTCTATTTCATTCATGGCATGGTGTAATGGCTAACAAGCTTGTCTCATCCTATAATAATTACTGAGTAGCGAGTTTGATCCTCACTAGGTGTTCTATACTTTTGGCCTTGTGCCACATCATTTTAGGGCAATTCAATGGTTAGCAAGCTTGTTTCGCTAGATCAATTACAACTGCATAGTGAGTTCTATCCTCACTCAGTGCCCCATGCTTTTGGCCTTGTGCCATATCCAAGCTATTCTTAGAAAACTGCTAGATCTCATTAGATCAATTACAACTGAATAGGGAGTTTGATACTCACTAGGTGCCCATTATTTCAGCTTTGTACTACATTTAACCTAGGCTGAGAAAATCACCATATCAGATATGGGCACTTCGACGTGATATAATGGTTAGCAAGCGTGTCTCGCTAGATCACTTACAACTGAATATAGAGTTCGATCCTCACTAGGTGACCCATACTTTCGGCCTGGTACCATTTCTAAGCTACACTTAGAAAACCACTAGTGGGAACTTTGACATGGTGTTATGTTTAGCAAGCTTGTCTCACTAGAACAATTACAATTTAGTAGTAAGCTCAATCCTCATTGGGCACCCTATATTTTTGGCCTTGTGCCACATCAAAGTTATACTTAGAAAATTTTTTTCAGCTTTTTTTTTTTTGTAATTATTCTAATCTTTCTGGTAGGGATTAAGTGAGTGCAAGTTTCCTCAAACCCTCCAGGACTGTCCCCAGCATCCTTACCGAGCTCATATATGATTATCATTGACATTTATTAAGCTTAGTTCAGGCTGGCACAAGATGAAGGTTCCCATGAGGAACAAATCCATTATGGTAGTAGTGGCCTTCTTGGCTAAATTTATTAATTCACAATGAGGTACCCAGGCAGATGACTGCGAGTGTTTACTGAGAATCAAACTGTGTAAAGTGAGGTACACAGTCAATTGCAAGGAAAAGGGTTTCTTAAGAAATTCTGATGTTTAGTCATTTGGTCAGATATTGATAAGGATGATAGGCTGAGAATTTGTCATTATCTTGTATTCTTCTTATCCATCTTATTATTATTATTTGTTGTTGTTGTTGTTGCTAATAATGATGGAGGTAAGTCTTCTAATATTTTAAACACTTCCAGATAAGTCCAATTACCAGAAAAGACAATGAAAACAAATATTATTGCTATTATTATTATTTTTATTTCCTTTGATTTCTGATGTTTACACTTTTTCTTTTCCGGTCCCACCCTAGGGACCTAAGGTTAGAAATGGCATCATGACACTTTCCACTGACAAAAAAAAAAAAATATATATATATATATATATATATATATATATATAAAGACATTTTATGTTTAACATTCTTTTATAGATACAAGTATTTAAGTAAATGCTCTGTTAAATACTTGTATCTATAAAAGAATGTTAAACATAAAATGTCTTTTAATAAATTGTCGGACTTTGTCCAATTCTTAATATATATATATATATATATATATATATATATATATATATATATATATATATATATATAAAATTTATTATTATTATTATTATTATTATTATTATTATTCCTAATAATGATGGAGGTAAGTATTCTAATATTTTAAACACTTCCAGATAAGTCCAATTACCAGAAAAGACAATGAAAACAAATATTATTGTCATTATTATTATTATTATTATTATTATTATTATTATTATGTGTGGTATCACCTTGCCAGAGAGTAATTTTAAGTGCCTAATTACCAAGTCCCTGCTGGGTCACCTGATGAGAATGAAAGTGACTGCCCAGTAGTAATGGTCAACCAGACTAGCCTAGTTAACCATTACCTCATACCAGTTGTTGGTTGGTTGATTTAACAAAATATCAACCCTTGTTTGACTTTTAATTTTAAATTTTATTATGGTGCACCTGGTGAGAACCAAAGTTGCTACCCAGTAGTTGTGATCAACCAGACTAGCCTTGCTAACCCTTACCTCATGCCAGTTGTTGGTTGGTTGATATTACAACATGTCAATGTTGGGTTATTTAATGTTGAATTTTGTAAGGTGCACCTGGTGAGGATCAAACTTACTCTTCTCTAGTATTGGTGAACCAAACTATCCTCACTAATCCTTACCCAACACCAAGGCACCCCGTACTCTTCTCAGTATTCCATCAGAGTGTTTCATCACACCTCTTAATTTAAAATTTCTTTTAACTTAGCTCTTCAGGGTCATTCTCAGTGCTCCGATTACAACTGGTATCACTGTCATCTTCATGTTCCACAACTTCCTCTGTTCTCTATCACAATAGATACTCTTATCTACATTTACCCTTTCTTTCAGATCTACTATGTGTTCTGCTTGAATGGTAAAATATACTCTCTGCTTTTTTTTCTTTTTGAAATTTCTTTTTGACAACTAGATCTGGTCTTCGGGCCCAGATTAGACAATCTGTTTGAATCTCAAATTTCCAGAAGATACTATGTGTTTCATTCTCTAAAACTGATTTTGTTCTATGCATATACCATTGCTCTGTATGGTCAACATAGTCATTTGCACAGTTACAAGAGATCACCCTTCCTACCCAAGCATGCCTATTTTTATATTTTTTCAGGGTCAGCTTGCTTCATTTGCTGATTATATTGTTCACTGTCTCGTCTTTATTTCAACACTACATTTCCTATGTTCCAGTATTTTACTTATCTTGGCCTTGATATGTTTCTTATACTAACTTTTGCCTAATTCAAGACTCAAGAACAACTCAAGTTAGAGGGTTACTGAATGAGGTGTGTAGTATGAATGAAAGAGGAAGAATAAGAAAATGAATATTAGGAGTATATGGTAGCTCCCAGACTTGAAACTGTTAGGATTGAAATTTTCAGGGAAGCATCCAGGCAGGAACCAGTTCCATCAAATGATAGGTTTTGGGAAGGAACTTTTGGAGTGAAAATTCCTTCTTGGAATACGGAGGGAATTAGGATGAGTTGACATCTGTGTATGTGGCATGGTGGAGTTTAATTGTAAAAGTCTGAACTGGTGGAACTAAAGAATGGAACGCTCATCTGAACAAATAGTGATAAGCTTGCAACAGTTGTGGGAAAGGGATTGTAGGCTTGTAAATAATTAATCATCCACAAGGCTCTGTAAACATCTTTGAACACTATCAAGACAGATGAGTGAGGACTGGACAGCTCCAGCCCCAAATATAACATCAATACTTGCTATTTGGCCTGATCTGATACTTGTAAAAATAGAGCATATCTGGAACAGTCAGCTAATACAAGGAACTGGTCATTTTTCCAACATCTTTAGCGATGAGCTTATATATGGTTTTATTTTGGGTTACTTGCATTATTTACATTATTCGGACTGTTATCTTCATATTCATTGCTATATTCATAACGCTCTAGTCTTCTTCAGATAATTGGAATTTCGAACCGAACCCTTTATTTCATCACTGTTCTAGTTATACATGCCATGCCTCTTCCGTATGTCTCAGTTATTTCCCTTTAACTCAGCTCTTCATGTTTTGGTTCACCACTGTTGTGGCCTGGTATTGAACCCACAACTCTTTGGAACTAGTCACTGGATGTAACCAACGTCTTTATCCACCTGGCCATTGTGAATATGGCAATGAAGGTGAGGATAACAGTCCGAATAATGTAAATAATGCAAGTAATCATAATACCTCATCTCAGAGATATAGAAACGTGGATATGGCAATGAAGATGAGGATAATGTAAATAATGCAAGTAGTCATAATACTTCATCTTGGAGATATAAACAGAAATGTTGTGAATATGCCAATGAAAATGAGGATAACATTTGAATAATGTAAATAATGCAAGTAATCCTAATACCTCATTTCAGTATGAAACAGTATTTACATTATTCGGACTATTGTCCTCATGTCGCCATATTTATCACAACGTTTCGGCCATTGTATGCTCCGGCCTTCTTCAGGTGGTTGGAATTTCGAACTGAACCCTTTATTTCGATCACTGGGGTAGACTGTTCTAGTTCCACGTGCCATGTTTGATGGATGTCAGTTATCAGTTATCTCCTGCTAATTTTCCCTCTGAAAGTTCTCCACTGCCTTAACCGGGTATTGAACTCACCTTCTTTGGGTCTGTCACTGGATCTAACCACTTGTTATCCACTGTGCCATGTGTCCTTGAGGACATCTGGGTATGAATTTCTGGGTATTATAAACCTAATGTTTTCAGCACCCATTTTTACCAGTGCTCATATTGCAATGTCTGTTATCCTTGCATGTTTTTACCAGAAATGCAAGTAATCCTTATACGAAAAACGTGATAAATATGGTGACAAAGATGAGGACAATAGTCCGAATAATGTAAATACTGTACATAATACCTCATCTCAGAAATATAGACAGACTCAGAAGCTGAAACGTTGTGAATATGGCAAGAAAAAATGAGGATAATGTTTGAATAATGTAAATAATACAAATAATTCTAATACCTCATCTCAGAGATATAGACAGTTATTTTGGGTTGTTATTAAAAACAACTCACTTTCTCCCTTAACTTGTTCCCCGGCATAGACATGAGTATACATTTTTATCAAAAGTCTCTTTTTCAGACACAGATAAATAAACACATCCATAACATTCAAAAACCATCTACATACGTGTTTATACATCGATCTTGATTCTTTTTATGCCCTTCTGAGCTTGAAATGAGTCCATTTGTCAACTCATATGTCTGGTAGAGGTGTTAGCCACTGCATGGGTATTTCAAAGTGCCTTAGTTTCTTAGTAACTATATTAAAAACAAATAAATGAAAATTGCCTGAAAATGAAATGTTTTCCCAAAACAATTGGCTATGGTTTCTCCTACTCAAGTGCTCATGCCAATTTCTCTTCTGAACTCCTCATATAATTTTCTCTTGCCATTTAAAAGGTTTAAGTGTTTTATTTCTTTAGTTTCTGTACCCTTTTTTATGCTTTTAGTATATTTTATGATTGATATGTGTACATTTTGTGCAATCTTGTGGGATCTTTGAATCCCTTGATTGTGAAGTCGAAGCAGACCTGGATTTTGAATTTTCCTCTTTTCCCTCCTTTTCATTCAACATAAAGTTACATTGACATCATTACTTTAAAAAGTTCATTGTTTTCTGGTCCAAGTTTGTGAATTCTTGTTCTATTGAAGAAGGACCCAAAATACCTCAAAATGAATCCTACCCAGATTTTTATTTCTTTAAGTTCTTACATACTTGGTCTTTATTATTTTTCTTGATCGTTTGAGGTATTCTTTGCTAACTTTTTCCTTCATATCTTTCTGTTTGATAGTCCCTGCTTCCAAAACATCCTGGTATTTATCGTTATCCTCTCTATTGAGCATTCTGAGAATTTCCTAGTTGCGTAGTTCTAATCCTTTTGTTGCTTCTGTTTTTCACTTGTTTGTTACCAACAGTGCATATTTCTCAATACAAAAGTGAATTCCTGTATCTTGTCTGACTGTTTATACAATAGTTTCCAATTTTAAGTTCATCTATCTACTTAAAATGATGTGCCTTGTAATTTTGCATGCATTTTTTAAAATACGGAATTATTCAGTGGAATTAGTAGTATTATCTTTATATAATTTGACCATTGTTTGATATGTTCTTCTGTAGTTAGGTTCACATTCTAATTTTGTGTTGCCTTATGAAATCCAGGTACTATATGGCTATGGAATCATATCACAAACCTTTTTTGTAGTCTATCCATGCCAAAGGTAGATTCTTTTTTCATGATTTTTTTTAATAAGCATTCCTTTAAAAATAGTTCTCAGTTTTCTAGCAAGTAATAAATCACTTTTGTTATTGGTGCTGTGAGGATTTTCCAGATCACTTGTATGCATGTTATTGGTCTGTAGATGCTCAGACTTTTTCTTTTATTGCTAATATTATTCCCATTATTACTGTTATTGTTATCACTATAACATTTACTCATTGAGTATTAACATCAGGAGTAACTGATGGTTTTCACTGGAGATTAAGTGACAGCAAAGTCTCCTTTTTGTTATGACCTCTCACTCTGTAACACTCTACCTTGAGTGGCTTTTGGGCTTATAGCTACAGCACATTGAAATACCAGTTTCTGTATAATCACAGCAGTGTGGTCAATACCTAGATAGGTGCCCACTTGTGAATATCAGGTAGGGCTGGTGCATACTAACCTTGAACTCCCCAAACAGGTGTGGAAGTTCGAGCCTGATTGGGGCCCCTCAGTTAGTGCTTTGAGATCCTAGCTATCTTAAAAACATCTGCTTTGTTCTATCTACATTTATCTACTTTAGAAATTAAACTAAGCACAACTGACTATTAAAGGATGAAAATTTTTCACAGATTTTGATGTTATTCTTAGGGTTTTCTTTTTGTTTTTTTTGTTCAAATCTGTGAATTTGTTTTGCTCAGGCTTAGTCTCAAAAAACACAATATAAAATTTACTATTTTTTATCCATAATGCACCTTGTCTGTCATGTTTAATGAAGCTGATATATATATATATATATATATATATATATATATATATATATATATATATATATATATATATATATATATATAAAACAATTATAATAAATAATGAGTAAAAAAAGTTAACAACCAAAGCTATAAATTAGCTACAAATAACTACATTTGGATCCACAATTATTCCTACTCAATAACCTCTAGAATAAGTTATAAGATCATATGAGAAATTATATAAAACACTTAAAGCACCTTGTCTGTCATGTTTAATGAAGCTGATATATATATATATATATATATATATATATATATATATATATATATATATATATATTTTCAGTGCATTTAATTGCACCTTGAGTAGTGAAAACCAAAATGGTTATGAACAATTTTGTTTGTAATTGTTCATAACCATTTTATGTAAATAAAATTGGAAAAAAAGACAATTGAACTATTTGTACATATTGATTTATGTCATGGTTTTTTTTAAGTCCCCTGTGAATTTGTCATATATGTAGTATTAAAAGGTGAGTTTTTCGTGGTAATTAAGCAAATTGTAATGAATGAATGAGCTCTTTTTTATGGGAGGGGGTTTCCAAATCAGTGAATTTGTTTTGCTCAGGCTTAGTCTCAAAAAAAAAAAACACAATATAAAACCCACTATTTTTGGAGGAACATATATATTGTGTGACTCTTACATCCAATATGGCTGAACTAGCAAATACTCGTGTAGAGTTGGAGGGTGGTCTTGTTGAATATTACAACTGGGCAGTGAGTTTGATTCCCATACAAAACCTAATTGAACTTGTATTTGTCTGATACAGTGTCATGTGTACTATCCCCATACCCACTAAGTGGGGGCCCAAATGACATTTGCTTTTTCTACCCACATTTATCTGTTACAAATTAAACTAAGCACAAATTAAAGCATAAATTTTCGCAGATTTTGACATCAATTTGGAGTATTTTTTTTTATAGAAATCTGTGAATTAGCTTTGCTCAGTATTTACATTAGTCGGACTATTGTCCCCATCTTTGTCGCAATATTTGTCACAACGTTTCGGCCGTTGTACGCTCCGGCCTTCTTCAGGTGGTTGGAATTTTGAACTGAACCCTTTATTTCGATCACTGGGGTAGACTGTTCTAGTTCCACGTGCCATGTTTGATGGATGTCAGTTATCAGTTATCTCCTGCTAATTTTCCCTCTGAAAGTTCTCCACTGCCTTAACCAGGTATTGAACTCACCTTCTTTGGGTCTGTCACTGGATCTAACCAACACCTTTATCCACTGTGCCATGTGTCCTTGAGGACACATGGCACAGAATTAGCATGGCTTTGCTCATGCTAATTCTTAAAAAAAAAACTATATAAGCTTCATTATTTTTTCTCCATAATGCTGAATGTGTTAAAATTATTCAACTTTCTAACAAGAAAAATCTGAAGTTGATGTTAAAAATTGCCGCAAAACATTGTTGATTTATTTAAGATGGATTGATCTATTATGACATGTCTCTAATTTTTAATTAGATACATTGTATTTATTTTCAGTTTTCCTAGTTAAATTATTCATCTATATTGCATATGATCCACTATTGTACATGCCATATATACTCACATATCATGTGACCTTTGAAGACATAATTTTGAAGCTAATTTAACTACAGTAAATAGATATATAGTTTGGTCAATGGTGTAGACAAGGCCAGCAGTACATATGTTAATTTTATATGTCATGTATGATGTGACCCCCTTAAAATTAGCTTCAAAATTAGGTCTTCAAAAATTGTATGATACATGAATATATAGAATAATTCGGTTACAATTAAATTTGTATTTTATATGAATACAACCGTATCAAAGTTAAGATGTAGTAGAATAGATTCAGGGGAGTGTATCATAAATTAGGGGTGTATAAGATTCTTGTATTGGTCCTGATATCAGGTGCTCTAAGCTTGGATGTGTGGGTGGTGTAATGGATAATGGC
Source organism: Acanthosepion pharaonis (assembly GCA_903632075.3). NCBI lineage: Eukaryota > Metazoa > Mollusca > Cephalopoda > Sepiida > Sepiidae > Acanthosepion > Acanthosepion pharaonis. Next base: position 410,304 of record CAHIKZ030001384.1, on the reverse strand, counting down.
TTACAATTGTTAATCAGAGAGCTGAGTTCCAATTCCCATTGGGTTTGTTATATTCACTTATGTGCAAATACCCTTGGGAAAGGTATGAATCCCCCACAGCTATGGGTTAATTAGTAAGACTTGTATCACTAAACCATTATTATCCCCCCCCAAATTCTTACAATCTAAAAATATTTTCTAGTTTTAAATAACCTGCAAAGGGTTGATAAGCCATAGAAAAAGAATCAATTAAGTGGCTCTTGGGCCGTATACAGGGTGAACATTATTGTAATGTAAAAGAAAACAACACTTTTTTAGTTTTCTTGCTGGTTTCAATAATGTCATCATCTGTCTGGTTTCAGCTCTTCACTAATTTCAAGTAATTTTTTTTTCTTGTGATTTAGGGACATTAATAGACCTCTGATAATGGTAGCCACAAGAGCTACCTTCAAGTTTTATAATATCATCAGTTGTTATACAAGATGTCATATAGGACATAAATGGAATCATCACTTTATATAAATAAGCTTAGTTAAGCAGAGTAGCATTAGGTTAATTGCTAATTGTACCTTCACGTAGTAAAACCTTTTATTTCATTACTTACCTAGGAGTTTGTCTTTCTTATTTACTTTCCACTGTTATCTTGAAAACACAAGATGCAGCACAAGGTCAAGATACTAATCAATCTTTTCTATTTCTTTGTGATCTGCTCTAGGGTCAACTGACATGTCTCTTCTTTTCTTTCTTTTAAGATGAACAAATCTCGGCAATTTCCGAGCAACTGTTTGGACCTCAAGTCAAGAAGGACGTTATGTGTATCATTTTCAATGATAGATTCTTGACTGTGTCATCCTGGGTATGATGATAAACTACATTCAACAGCAAGGCCTCTGATCAGGAGGTTGTAGGATCTTCCACAACAAACCAGCCTTACCTCTTTTTAGGAAATGCACTCTTCCTATCTGGTAAGTAACATCCTACTTTCATACAAATATAACAAGTATTCATTGGTCAATCACCTCCAATCTAGCTTGTTGATTGGTCAGTTCTGACCAATCAAACCACCTGCATGCGACCAATCTGTTTTATCGCTCATATGCTGGGATCCTACCACGTGGTACACAACCATTATATAAACCCAACATGTGTAAACTCCCTCAGTAGTTTTTTTTTTCATTCATCTCTCAAGCGTCTCATTCCTTGCTACCAAGTTTAGATGTAATCTTCAAGAACTCCCCGTCTTAGCCATTGCAGTGAGACCTTAAAGACAATTACCAACATTCAAAGGTTCTGAAATCACTTCTGAACTTTTACCAACTTTTACAAAATTAAATTCCAAACTATTCTTCTAAATTACAAGTTTAATATTACTTCTTCTTAATATGAACTCCGGTACAACTAATACCTAATCAAAGGGACACGACTCTGTCCTACCTTTTCAGTTCGCATGTATGTACATCAAACATTAATAAATTTAATTGTTATGTTTTGAAATCATTCCGTTCAGTTTTGTATTTTATTCTATGTGCTATTTACGTCAAATATAAATTGCATTGCGTCCACGCATTGTCCTTAATCCCACCTTTCCTAGCCAAAGTTAAATATTGATAACACAATCACTACAATAATGATGACCACAAAGTTCATCGTTCAACGTTCGCAACAACAATGGTAATACAACCGCTACATATTTGGTGATCCCATCAGAAATAAACAATAATGGTAACCCCTATTGCTACAAGGTTTTGAGGAGTGTGGAACCACCTCTTAATTGCTGTGGTTTCCAGGTCCAACTTAACCCAGGGTGGTAGAACCTGTTAGGGTTCCAGCTATAGGCAGATAGTTAACCCCCCACCACCACAAAATGGGGTCAAAACACTATAAAAGTATAAAATATTTTTATAGTAAAAATACCAACAATACATTTTTGAAAAAAATTATTGCCAGCAATACATTTGACTCTTGACATAAATCCTCTTTACAAAAATACATCAATGAAAACTGATCTACAAACTGATTTACAAAGAATACATATTCTATTCATACGAACCTATCCTAAAAATCTTGTCAGCATTAAACAACCCACTGAGGTTAGTATCTGTCTATATTTCTGAGATGAGGTATTATGTACACTATTTACATTATTCGGACTATTGTCCTCATCTTTGTCACCATATTTATTACAACATTTCGGCCATTGTATGCTTCAGCCTTCTTCAGGTGGTTGGAATGTCAAACTTGAGGACACATGGCACAGTGGATAAAGGCGTTGGTTAGATCCAATGACAGGACCCAAAGAGTGTGAGTTCAATACCTGGTTAAGTCAGTGGAGAACTTGGAGAGGGGAATTAACAGGAGATAACTGATAACTGACATCCATTAAACATGGCACGTGGAACTAGAACAGTCTATCCCAGTGAGCAAAACAAAAGGGTTCAGTTCGACATTTCAAATACCTGAAGATGGCCGGAGCGTACAACGGCCGAAACCTTGTAATAAATATGGCGACAAAGATGAGGACAATGGTCTGAATAATGTAAATAGTGTCTATTGAGGTTAATATGCCATTAAACAAAATAAACCAAACCAATCTGGACTGTGTGTACTAGTGCTCCATATGGTCAAACTGAAGATCTATCTTATTATAGATCAGGATAGTGATGATGATTATCATCATTAAGGTTTGGATTCACTTGTTTATTTAATGCATTGGTTCTGGTTAGGTCAAGGTTAAACTTAGGGCTGCTACTGGTAATATGTAACCCAGTACAACCTGATGCATAGACGGATGGTTGGGATGTAAAGCAGCACCCACACTCACTTTTCTTCTGGGGAGGAGAGAGTCATGCCACTTCGCAGGATAAAAAACAAGACCTCTCAAAGGGTAGATGGGTTTTATAGGAGCCAATGGCCAATTTGCATATATATATATATATATATATATATATATATATATATATATATATGAAAAAAATTTCTCAGAGTTAACCTGTAGAAAAAAAGAAAAATTTATAAATGTAAAAGACAATAGGAAAACTGTAATATTTGCCAATGTGTTTCATCACATTGGATGAAACGTGTTGACAACTACTACAGTTTTCCTATTGTCTTTTTACATTTTTATAAAAATATATATATATATATATATATATATATATATATATATATATATATATATATATATATATATTCAAACATATATTGTTAAATATAACTGAATGTCTATTATGTTTGATCATGAGCCGTTCTAAGCTTTGTATAATGGCTTTAGTTTCAAGAGAAAATAAAGATAAAAACTGTCCAACATTTGGATATTTTTTTTATTATGCTGTTCCTCAATCTAAGCTTTCGGCTGACATGAGCCATCATCAGAGTGATTATATGGACATTACAACAGAGATAACAATTGTCTGTTATATTTAACAATTTATGTTTGAATAATGATCTGCTGACTATATATATATATATATTGTCATCCACAGGCAGACTGTTTCACTGTATCACAGCTCATCAGTGTGACTAGATTGCCTCTAGCTAGGATGGAAACCCGACTGAATTGGTGTCAGTCGGGGATTCTACCGTTGGTGCATGAGGTAATAATCTGTTGGTATATAATCTAAGGGAATCCTGATATTATAAAATATTAAAACTGATCCACAAGAAGAGCTCAATGTATTTATTATAACAGAGCATATAAGTCATATAACAGAGAAATCCAAAATTACCTCATAAAAACAGCTATTTTAACCAACCCGTTACTATGTTGGTATTTTTCGACTTAGTGCATGTGAGTTGAAAAATGCCATCATAGTAATGTGTTGGTTGAAATAGCTATTCTTATGAGGTAATTTTGGATTTCTCTATTGATTCTCAGTGTCAGGTTAGACAATTTTTCTTACCAGAATCTATTTTACATATTTATAAATTTAACATTTGTCCTTGCTTTGAATATTATTGCCATATCTGGTCTGGTGCTTATGTTATATATTTAGGGTTTCTTGATAAAATCCAAAGAAGAATCTGCAGTGCTATTGGTCATGACCTGGCATCTCTGCTTGTTTCACTTACCCACCACCATAACGTAGCTTCTCTGTGCGTTTTTTTTTTTTGTAATTGGGGTGGAGGGTTGTCCAATTTTTTAAAAAGTTATGTAAAGAAGAATCCCTGAAGATATTATTTCAGAAAAAATCATGCAATATCAAGTGTGAACATACAGAAAATTTGTCTCTCATTTTATCAAAGGATAATTCAATAAAATGCAAGATAATTTTTTTTTTTTTGAGAATTGGACCTTGCATAATTTTTTTTTTGAGAATTGGACCTTGCATAATTTTTTTTTTTTGAGAATTGGACCTTGCATAATTCTTTTTTTTGAGAATTAGAGCTTGCATAATTTTTTTTTTTGAGAATTGGACCTTGCATAATTTTTTTTTTTTTTTGAGAATTGGACCTTGCATAATTTTTTTTTTTTTGGTGAATTGGACCTTGCATAATTTTTTTTTGAGAATTGGACCTTGCATAATTTAATAAAACACGTTATTCTCTTTCAGCTTGTGCAGAGAAAATTCACACTTAATATTTATTTAATTTAAAAAAAAATGACTTGTAATTTTTCAGTGCGATTCTGAAATAAATCCCGTTACTGTTCGTCACTAGAGTTTCTTTTCGAAAATAAAGACAGGTTTGAAGATTCAAAATATGTAAAGTTTAAGGCCATTTTTGAGTGCAACACTTTTTAAAGAATTTTATTTTATTTTTCATTTTAGCAACGGTTAAATTATTTTTGATATGGATGTACAAAAAGGATGATATCTCGCTTTGATTGATTACTATTCAATACCAGAAAAGTATTATGATATTAATCTAATTTCATATCTTATTTTTGTACCTTAAAAGCACGGTTTTCCCGATCCATCGGTATACAGGTTTGTTTTTTGTTTTTGTTTTTTTCCCGTGTCGCTGTTTTCCCATTTGGGGCGATCGCAAAGGTCAACCCAGCCGGAGATTGGGAGGATTTCGTATGAATTTTAGTAAATATAAATTGTTTTTATTTGGAGTTGAATTAACAGAAAAGATAAAAAAAAAAAATAATAATTATACTGTAATTTTTCTAAAATTTACACTTCAAATAAATGCTTTTCTTTTCACATTAACGCAAATTACATTTAAGTTACATTTTTCTTTCATTTATTTTATTCATTATCCTAAATTTAATAAAAGCGTATAGAATAAAAAGTTATATTCTTAAACTATTGGTTCTATAAAGTTAAAGAAAATGTATTTTTAAACATAAATAACAAATTCTTGATTATTACATTGCTGGTCTTCCGTATTTCTTTAGCTTTTATTTGTACTTTTTCGCGCGCTTTTTGGAACACCGCTAGCATATGTAAATAAAACGTTATTTTCATTTTGTTTTAATTAAAACTAAAAGGTAATCCTTACTTTTAGAAAATCTATTTAATTAATCCTTTAAGTAATTAATCCTTACTAACAAACTTCGAAATTTTGGGACAAATATTGAATTTTAAAGAGATTTTTAAATTTGTTGCTTACATTTTTTATTTTTCGCACACACTGGCGGGTCGTTGACTCGATAAGTGACGAAAAAATGAGCGAAGCTTTTAAAAAAAAAGTTTATATACAGAAATTAATTTTACTTTTTAAATTCGGATTAGAGATCTGTCAAATAGAACCGAAATTTAAGTACGAAGAAGATATTTAAATTATATAAAATGCGTTTTTTATTTTTGGTTTTTGTTTTTTGTTTTTTTAGAAAGTCCGTGGTGGTAACTACTAATAAACAATTTAGAACTAATAAGAGAAGCCTCTTTTGAACTAAAATCTATTTCGGACTTCAAAAGATTCAGCCGGTAACATCTGGATAACTCGCTAAAAGGAAACGCTTTCTTAGATTTATTGACCAATCGGAATGCGTTATTTCGACTCTCAACAAACAATGGAAAGAAAGAAAAAAAACTCTACTGGTTTAAAGAATGAAAAAAAAAAAACTAATGAATATAAAGGGGCCGAAAAAACGTTTAAAAAACGGCATTTTATGCCAGTATACGATAAATGTGAACAGCCAAGACAATGACGGGACAAAGGCAAAGGTTTTGTTATGAACAAAAAGTGTTTAAAATGTTTTTTATTCAAAATGATTCACATTTACATCGGTGATGCAATGAAAAGCAATTAAAAGTAAGGTGGAATTAAGTAAGGCTATGAAAAGCAATTAAAAGTAAGGTGGAATTAAGTAAGGCTATGAAAAGCAATTAAAAGAACGTAATTAAGTAAGGCTGGTTAAAAAGTAAGGTGGAATCGGTCGATTGTAAGCTGGTCTGGTCCTATGAAAAGCAATTAAAAGTTGGTCTGGCCCGGTAGTTTAGGGCTTTTAAAAAGGTAGGCGAAGGATGTCGTAAAAGGTGACGGGAAAAGGCAAAGGTTTTTGTTATGAACAAAGGTGTCGTGGTCCGGTCGAAACGTAGTTGGTCTGGCCCGGCGAACGTAGCTGGTTCGGTAGAATGTAGCTGGTCCGGTCGAATGTAGTTGGTCTGGCCTGGTAGTTTAGGTTTGCAGGGCGAACGTTGGTCTGGCCTGGTAGTTTAGGTTGGTCGGCGAACGTAGTTGGTTCGGTGGAATGTAGTTGGTCTGGCCTGGTAGGGTTAGGTGAGCGGCTGGTCTGGTCGAAAACGTAGCTGGTCTGGCCCGGTAAATTTAGGTCGGTCGGCGAACGTAGTTGGTTCGGCGAACGGAGTCCCTAAACAGGGCCAAGGCAGACTAGTGATGCTACTTCACAGGGCGGATCGACCGCGGGAACGGGATCGCGCCAAAGTGTATCACCAGGCGAAGACGGAGTCCCTAAACAGGGCCAAGGCAGACCAGTGATGCTACTTCACGGGGCGGATCGACCGCGGGAACGGGATCGCGCCAAAGTGTATCACCAGGCGAAGACGGAGTCCCTAAACAGGGCCAAGGCAGACCAGTGATGCTACTTCACAGGGCGGATCGACCGCGGGAACGGGATCGCGCCAAAGTGTATCACCAGGCGAAGACGGAGTCCCTAAACAGGGCCAAGGCAGACCAGTGATACAACTCCACAGGGCGGATCAACCGCGGAAACGGGATCGCGCCAGAGTGTATCACCAGGCGAGGTAGGTCAGAGAGGTGTTACACCTTCCAGGGCGGATCGACCGTGGAGACGGGATCGCGCCGAAGAGTAACACTCTCGACAAAAGCACCGGAAGTTCACAAAGGTAGTGTACTACACTTTGATCCAGGCCTCCGGGCCGAGCTGCCTAGTTTGGGCGAAAAAAAGTGTCTAAGGATATTTGCAAAGATTTGTTCAAGTACTCCTGGCTAGAGGAGTAGAAGGCCGTAGATAATAAATTATAGTCTATAGTTGCCGATGTTTAGAATGGCTCAGCATAGTCAGATGCGTACTAGGTATGGTTTGACATCAACGATATTGGACTAGCCGTCCGGTTTCTGGCCTGTTGCTTGACCTAGATCTGCGAGATCGAGAGTTGTGAAGGTCAAGGTCGGCTTTGTAAGGAGCGGATAATCGGCGACCGCGACAAGGCCCTTCCCCTAGAAAATTGATCGTATCAATTAATAATAATAATATTTACGAAGGTCTTTAGGGAAAGTGACCCTCCTACCGGATCGGGTCTGCCGCACAGGAGTCGCTGGGGTGTCGTTTGATGTCTGCGGTGCTGCGTCTGATGGGTGCGCTGGAATAGCATTAGGGGCCGCAGAGCCGGGTTTGCGTCATACTGTCGCTTCTCCAGAAAAGCAGGCTTGGTCCGATCGATTGCGATGGTGTCGGTCGAGTTGGCGCGCTTGATCGTAAGGTGCTTGTCGGTGCGTCGAAGAACCTGAAAAGGACCTTGGTATGCCGGCGTGAGTGGTCGTCTCACGGCGTCGTTCCGTACGAAAACGAATTTGCAATCTCGCAAGTGTTGAGGGATGTACGAATTCACCGGTTGCTGTCGTGGAGTTGCATATTTAAGCCGGGCCATTTTGTGGCGGAGTTCCTCGACGAAAGGAGATGTTGGTTTTGAAAACGTCTGAAGGGAGTCGTCGAAGTATTCGCCGGGTAGCGCAAGAGGTGTACCGAAAACCAGTTCGGCGGGTGAACAACCTAAATCCTCCTTTACGGTGTTCCTCAATGCTAGGAGAATTAAAGGTAGGTCGTCCACCCAATTGATAGTGTCAGGTCTAGTGGCCAGGGAGGTTTTAAGGGACCGATGAAACCTCTCAACTAAGCCGTTGGCGCACGGATGATAAGCGGTAGTCTTTATGTGCTTGGCGCCAAGTAGGTTGGTAAACTCCCGAAAAAGGGACGACTGGAACTGTGACCCCCTGTCGGTCGTGATAACGTGGGGCGTGCCGAAAGTTCCAATCCACTCTTTCAGGATGGTCCTAGAGACTGTGTTAGCAGAAGTGTCTTTTATAGGTATGGCGGTCGGCCACCGCGAAAAACGATCCACAACCGTCAAAAGATACTGGTAATCCTGACACATCGGAAGCGGTCCCACTAAGTCGACATGTATGTGTGAGAACCGTGCATCGGGACTGCTGAAGGTGCCGACGGGGATTTAGTGTGTCGGTGGACCTTACACTTCTGGCACTCCATGCACGTGGAAACCCATTCTCGAATGTCCGCATTCATATTGGGCCAAACGAATCGGTCGGTAATAAGTTTGACCGTAGCTCGCTTACTTGGATGAGACAGCCCGTGGAAATGTTGGAATACCTGTCTCCGAAGTGTCGGTGGGATGTAGGGCCTAGGGCTTGCTAGGCTGGTGTCACAGTACAGGGTGTCGTCGCTGAAGGATGCAGGAACTCCCGAAAGCTTTAAAGAAGTATTCGAAAGGACGTCTTGCAGCGTGGGGTCGGATTTTTGTTCAGCGGCTATGGAATCTTGACCCAAGACGCCGGTCTGAAGAGATTGAATTTCCGCTCGCGATAATGTGTCTGCGACGGCGTTGTCCTTCCCTTTATGTGACGAATATCGGTCGAGAACTGTGACAGGTAGTCGAGATGCCGGATCTCGCGAGCTGTATACTTGTCAGAGTTGTTACTCATCGCGGTTGTCAACGGTTTATGGTCGGTATAGATGGTAAAATCTCGACCTTCCAGTAAGTGCCTGAAATGCCTGACGGCCAGATAAATGGCCAGCAGCTCTCGGGAGAAGGTGCTATATTTTCTCTGGGCTGGCGAAAGCTTGGCTGAAAAGAATGCGATGGGTTCGCGTTGTGAGTTGAACTCTTGCTCAACCACCGCGCCCACACCAGCGTCGGATGCGTCGGTCGTCAGGAATAGTCGTGTCTCTGGATCGTCGTTGATATGCGAGAGCCTGGTATAATTCGCCAATGCAGCCTTCGCTGTATGGAATGCGTGCAGAGCATCTCCCTCCAAAGAGATGTCCTTGTTTCTTCTCTGCAGCAGGTTCGTCAGTGGCTGGAGGATGGTAGCGCAATTTGGTATGAACCGACGATAAAAATTGAGCATGCCGAGGAAACGTCGCAATTGCTTCATGGACGTCGGTGTAGGAAAGTCCCGGATCGAGCTGATCTTGTCTGGCAGAGGTGCTATGCCGTCTGCGTCGGTGCGGTGCCCGAGAAAGTCAACGCTGGGCGCCCCGAAAACGCACTTGTCCAGGTTCAACTTCAGGCCGTAGTGCGAGAGTCGCTGGAAGACTTCTCGCAGGTGTTGTCTGTGAGAATCGGCGTCTGTACTGGCCACCAAGATGTCGTCGATATAGGCGTATACATGCGGAAGTCCGCGCAGGACTTCGTCTATGAGTCGTTGGAAGGTCTGGGCAGCGTTACGTAGACCGAACGGCATTTTTAGAAATTCGTATAGGCCAAACGGTGTTGTGACTGCCGTTTTGGGACGTCTTCCGCAGCGACGGGGATCTGGTGGTATGCCTTTGTCAGGTCGATTTTCGAGAAGATGCGAGCCCCCATCAATCCGGATGCAAAATCATGGATATGAGGGACAGGATATCGGTCTGGTACGGTCGATGCATTCAATTTCCGGTAGTCGACGCATATCCGAAATTCTTCACCACCAGGTTTAGGCACTAAGTGTAGTGGCGAGGCATAAGGGCTATCGGAAGGACGAATGATGCCATCACTGAGCATTTTGTCGAATTGCTCCTGGCGTACGCCAGTTTGTGCGGAGCGAGTCGTCGCGGATGGGAGTGTGCGGGAGGACCTCGGGTTCTGATGTGGTGCTGAGTCTGATGGTCACCTGAAGCCGTTACTTGGGTGGCAGCGTTATATCCGTGAACTGCGTCAGGAGATCTAAGTACTCGCGACCATGGCATGTTGCGACGCTGATTCCTGTGGAGCCTTGACGTGTAGGGGTACCTAAGACACGGAGATTCGTCGTCGTATCGGACAGAGTCCTAGGGTTCATATGGACCGCCAGTGCGTAATGCGCCAGGAAATCCGCGCCGAGGATGGGTACCTTCACGTTGGCCACGGTAAATGTCCAAGTGAAATCGCGTCGCATGCCGATATTCAAAGTAAGGGTCCTTTCTCCGTACGTGTCTATCGCGGAACCATTCGCTGCTCGTAGTTTGATCAGGGTGGGCTTAGCGGTGTGGTCGTTCTGAAGGGGTACCACGCTGATGGCCGCACCTGTGTCCACCAGGAATTTCAACTTGTTCCGTCGATCCCAAACGTAAAATAGACGACATTGCGTGTTGGCACCGGAAGAGTTAGTCGTCGCGACTCTCCGGTTTATTCGTTTCCCCGGGCCGACGGGTGTGTACAGGAGGTTTACAATTCCTGGCCTCATCGCCGAATGTGCGATGAAACCAACAAACACCCTGGTCGCTTCGCCGTTCTCGGCTGGGGTTCGTCTCCGTCGAGATGGGGTCGATGTCCTCGTCCGCGGGCGCAGGGAGATCTGGAGCTCCCGAATTTGCCGTTGAAGGTCGGCCAACGCCCGTTCCGTTTTACTAGGCTCGTAGCGTTCGTGCTTCGCTATGTCGGGGGCGCGAACAGCGTTAACGCTGTGGTCGAACTGTGCAAAAACAAGATCAGCAGATTCTGCCAAATCATCCAGAGGCGTGGCTCTCGTCATTGGTGCGATGATTTGTGCAACAGATTTAGGCAAATGCTCCAGCCATAAACCTCGAAGAACCTTTTTCTGATACGTTGTGCTTTCCCAGCTGGTTCCTCATATATCTGAGAAGCTGGGATGGCGTTTTGTCGCCTCTAGTGACGTTCCGCAGTATCTCTTGGATCATATCTTCCTCGGAACGTCCGGTTCGCTTGAGGATTGCTTCCTTTAAGTGATCGTACGGTTCATGCTCGCGCAAATCGGAGAGGACATCAGAAATTTCGTCCATCATATCAGATGGGAGTTTCTGCATTACATTCGCGAATCTGGCTCGCTGTGAAGTAATGCGTAGCATTGAAAAGATGGATTCCACCTGCAAGAACCAGTTCTTGGCATTATGGTGGTATGCAGGCAGAGGTATGATCGCAGCCGTCATGTCCAAAGAATCACTTTTAGCCGACTCCATCATCGCTTAGCTGTCTCACGTCGGGAAGTCACCACTTGTTGCGGGGCCGAGTAGGATGTCGCCCCGCAAGGTTTTTTAAGTATACGATAAATGTGAACAGCCAAGACAATGACGGGACAAAGGCAAAGGTTTTTGTTATGAACAAAGTGTCGTTTTTATTCACACATTTACATCGGTGTGGTCCGAAAACTGGTTAATCGACGAACGTAGCTGGTTCGGTCGATTGTAGCTGGTCTGGTCCGGTAGTTGGTCTGGCCCGGTAGTTTAGGTTTGGTAGGCGAACGTACGTGGTTCGGTTGGTTCCGGTCGAATGTAGCTGGTCCGGCCTGGTATTTAGGGTTGGTCTGGCCTGGTAGTTTAGTAGTTTAGGGTTTGGTAGGCGAACGTAGTTGGTTCGGGTCTGGTCTGGCCTGGTAGTTTAGGGATTGGTAGGTGAGGTCTGGTCTGGTCGAGTTTCTGGCCCGGTAGTTGGTCGGCGAACGTAGTTGGTTCGGCCGAAATGCGAAGACGGGTCCCTAAACAGGGCCAAGGCAGACTAGTGATGCTACTTCACAGGGCGGATCGACCGCGGAACGGGATCGCGCCAAAGTGTATCACCAGGCGAAGACGGAGTCCCTAAACAGGGCCAAGGCAGACCAGTGATGCTACTTCACGGGGCGGATCGACCGCGGAACGGGATCGCGCCAAAGTGTATCACCAGGCGAAGACGGAGTCCCTAAACAGGGCCAAGGCAGACCAGTGATGCTACTTCACGGGGCGGATCGACCGCGGGAACGGGATCGCGCCAAAGTGTATCACCAGGCGAAGACGGAGTCCCTAAACAGGGCCAAGGCAGACCAGTGATACAACTCCACAGGGCGGATCAACCGCGGAAACGGGATCGCGCCAGAGTGTATCACCAGGCGAGGTAGGTCAGAGAGGTGTTACACCTTCCAGGGCGGATCGACCGTGGAGACGGGATCGCGCCGAAGAGTAACACTCTCGACAAAGCACCGGAAGTTCACAAAGGTAGTGTACTACACTTTGATCCAGGCCTCCGGGCCGAGCTGCCTAGTTTGGGCGAAAAAAAGTGTCTAAGGATATTTGCAAAGATTTGTTCAAGTACTCCCTGGCTAGAGGAGTAGAAGGCCGTAGATAATAAATTATAGTCTATAGTTGCCGATGTTTAGAATGGCTCAGCATAGTCAGATGCGTACTAGGTATGGTTTGACATCAACGATATTGGACTAGCCGTCCGGTTTCTGGCCTGTTGCTTGACCTAGATCTGCGAGATCGAGAAG